>VUQG01033401.1:19072-30850 GCA_015106755.1 Etia nguti | reverse complement strand
AATGGCAAAGTGGCAAAAAAAAAAAAAAAAAAAACAAAAAAAAAAAAACCCAAGTCAGCAGCATAATGTGGTTGTTTTTGTCCTGGATGCATTTTTCTACTTTACCATTTATCTTGTCCTTGTGTGCAAAAAAACCTAAATGTTCATATCCATGTTCTAGACTGTGTCGCCATTTCCCCCCTCTGACACGAGAACTGAAATCAGCTGATCGTTGCAAGAGTGCAAGAAATGATAAGTGGGATCAATGGGCAGGCAGACTAACAATCCCAAGGAACTGGACTCCTGGGAACAGGAACCGGTTCATGATTCCCATCCCTATTGTTCATAAATATCTTTTTTTTCTGCTGATTTTTGAAATGCAATGCAAAATTGATCAAATGATTAACTAATTATTTAATACTATAGTTTTATAGTTTCACTATATTTTCAGCACTATTTAAAAAAAAAAAAAAAAAACCAGAAAGAAAAAAAAAAATATTAAAAAGCCCAGACCCTTACAGACATAGCAAAACAACAACGCACTGTGTTCCTAACAATGCAAACACTGCTGATCTGAGCCTGTGAACATTTACTTACCTTTCTTTGAGTCAGTTGCTGTGTGTGCATTGATGTTTAAAGATTAAAGAGTAGATCTGGATCACAGAAAATATTTTTTTTTTTATCATCTTCTGTCATTATTAGTCAAAGCAACACAAAGCAGCTTGGTTGAGGGCATTTCACAACTACAAACAGAAACACTAATCAGAGTGCGGACTCTGTAGTAGAATCTCTATTATAATCATCTTATAGTAAATAAAACAATGGATTTCTACAGTATTATATATGCACCACCATGGATTCATATTTCTCTTGTTGTAATTACACCGTCACCGATAGTGCTTTAACTTTAGCATATGGATTGTATAGAAGGCAACATTTGGGAAAGAAAAGATTTCACCTGCTACTGACTCTTCCTAAATGGCAGTAGGCAGTGGCCATTACCCGCAGCTCAGAAGCATCAACCCCAGGGGACACTCTTACAATCAGTGAGAAGCCATTAGACGCCAGCAAAGTCTCAGTGGGTACAGCCTTTGGCAAAGTCTAATCTAATTGATCAGACACCAACCAGCCCTTGCAGGATAGTGTGGTGCTTAATAATGGCTTCCATTACAACAGTGGATTTGCCCACAGCTCTAAGGCCGGGGACGCCTCGATAATACACTTTGCAAAACCTCCAGGGGAGATGTTAGAGGCAATACCTGACAGAGTTTAGTGACCCCCAGCTTACAAAGTCAACTGCTTTTGGATGGAAAACACAGTTCAGATAATAGCTGTGTATTCAGGGTGAGTGGGTTTTGCACCTTTCCCACATTATTCTTGCAGAAGGACACTAAGCTGTGGTATGTACACGAAAATATCTCTAACTACAGCCAAAGGATTATAAAGACCTGTAAACCTCCCACAATGTACAATTTATGGCAACGTATGCATGTGGAAACCTTTGGGAATGGGAAGGCAAAATGCCCTAGTGTAGGTGTTTGTTTTTCATTGATTATAACACCTTACCATTTCTCTCACTCTCCAGTTTCAGCTTTAAATGAGACCTTTACCAGGACAACAACATCCCCTTTTTGATGTGATAAACTTATATAAAAAGTTGAAGAGGTGGGTGTGTGAAATTAAAATAGAGTTTTTGGGAACAAGACTACATCACAGATGTTCCACACAAAGACGGTCCTACCAAAATCCTGTTTATCATAGTGTAGCCTATGTGGTCTTTAGTAAAGGCTGATTTTTAGAAATCGAATCTTATAATCAGCCCCCTTGGTAGGCACCAAAGCAAAGATGGCTTCTTTTTCCAATTTTAAACAAATTATTTAGGTCTGCACCAAAAATTTATAGTTTCATGAAACGTGGCCCGACAGTTTTTGCGTAATCTTGAAAACAGGTCAAAGAATATTTTTTGAATAATACACAGTTTCATTGATGACATACTGTTTAGACCTTGCAAAGTTTCAGTTGGAAAACCATCATCTTTTGATAATGTCTGCGCTGTATCAAGCGTAAAGCACGGTGGTGGAGGGGTGATGATTTTTGCTCGTTTAGCAGCCATGGGACCTGATTATGAACTCCTCTGTGTACTGAAGTATTCTTGTGAGGCCATCTGTCTGACAGTCAAAGCGTGTCTCAAACTGACTCAAACAACTGGGCAATGAGCCCAAGGACAGCAACAAACCTACAACAACACGCCTGAAAAGGAGAAGAATCAAGGTTTAGCACGGGGTCCAAGTCCAGACCTCAACCCAACTGAAATACTGTGTTAGGTACATAAGAGAGCTGTGCCAAAACAAATGCCCGGAAACCTCAATGAATTGAAGCAACGTTGTAAAGAAGAAGGGGCCAAAGTTCCTCCACAATGATGTGAGAGACTGATGAAGTCACACATGAAATGTTTACTTCAAGGAATTCAAACTAACTGCTTATTTTGGTGTCATGCCGTTGGCAGGTTTTTGATTACGATGCCTCTTCCACTGAACTTGGAAAGAAGCTCCTGCCTGTGAGCTAAAAGCTTTAGCATAAAATGGTTCATACCACCAAGGGAACTTGGTGGTAGTCCTTTTAATATCAATGGGATACACTGGTGCTGACATGAATAGTGAGAGTATTTTGGTGGAAAACAAAGAAAGTGACATAACACATTGTGCAGGAAACAAGTTTAGAGTAGGAGAAGTTCAATAAACAGTGATATTTAAATAATTAAAGACAACATAATGGGTATGGGGAGGTTCTACAAATATCATTTTAGAAATGGATAAGCAGTGTTTAGCCTAAACTCTCCTTAGGTGCTTTTCAACAATGTGAAAAACTCTTCGTTTTAGGCGCACTGGTCTCTTAAAGCCTCCTGCACACTGCACAATTTCATCACGACCCATATAAAAGTTAATACTTAAAGAAACTGTTGAAAATCTTTGGTCATCAATCTGAAACATTGGTCCACGTTAATACTGAGAGACTAAATGAACCTCCTTATGCAGCTGTGGCACACTTCTCCAAGCCAACCATTTAGTGTGTTCCATGTAATGACCAACAAAGCAGCATCTCAAGTGCCACAGGCAAAGCCAGTGTTTGTTTAGCTGCGTTCTGATACAGTGATGCACTTATGATGCAAGTATGTGTGTGTCCACTTGCATTTTTTATCACATAGTGCTATGATTTATTGCAAAGTCTGGAATGCCTCAAAACTGATATTTTATTTATTTGACCTGTGTGCATTGCTTTAATATGAAAATTTCTTAAATCATATGACAGCTTTTCTGTAGCTTATCTTCCACTGAGTCCACCTTCCTTAGCCACATCCTGTACCCCCCACCCATCCATCCATTAAGTGTCTGCTGAAGCGGGATGATGGGAAAGATGACGAAGGAGTCGTGAGTTGTTGTGTGTAGGTACGTGAAAATGACTGATGGGTTTGGTGCCATACTGCGACAGCTGCTGGGACTTTGTAGAGCAGGTGTGTGTTTGACTGAGGCCATGTTTCTGGGTGTGGGATGCTTAAGTGGCCAAACGTCCCCTGACAACTGTCCTCTCGCCTCATATCAGGGGAGGCAGCCCGTCACACATCACTGCACTCTCTGGTTACACATCTGTGAGTTTTCTCAGCACACAATGGGCCTTTATGTAATTCAAGTTTATTGCTTTGGATGAAATGCCAGTGAAAAAAATTTTTTTTTGAAAAAATAGCAAAGAGTGTGACTCATGCCGTTGTCTGTTTTGCATGCGATTTATCTGTCTAACCACAGACAGAGTAAATTAATGCCATTTTAAATTATACCTCTGTTTAGCCCTAATTTGTCCCTTTGTGTATTTATTCCCACATTGGAAAGAAACAAAAGGACACGATGACGTACACAAAAAAACAAAAAAACAAAAAAACAGCCAAATGCTGAAATTAACCTCATGTAAACATTAATTATTAATTTGTTGTTTGGACCTCAAGCTTTCTAGTTCCTTTTAAACAAAAAGTGTAGCACTTGCATAGCATTTCTTTAATTAGTATCAAATTAACAAAAAGGGAACTACTTTTGAAAGTTTTACAAATCTCTTAGAACTTTTTCTTTTAAAAGCAGGTCATTAGTAAAATGTGTGCCTCTATCTGAATAAATAGGAGGTTTGGCTTTAATTTCAGTGGCAACCAGGCCAGGATCAGGACCAGAACCAAGGCTCTTTCTCAAAACTAGTCATGGAGTCAGTCACTTCCTATAAGTCCTGTTTTAAAACATGTATATACTATAGCCACATCTCTCTTTTATTACCTCAATATTGAAATTTCTAAAATTTTTAGTTTATTGGTTTCCAGTGTTTCTTTTATCATTACCAATTTTTTGTTTTATGTTTGTTTTTGTACACATTTTGTAAAGTCTTATATAAATAAAATTCATTCATGTTTTAAAAAGTGTAAGTTATCAGTATGTATAGAGGAGGTCAGCTGAGTGGAACACTGTAAAATACAGTGGAGGCTCTGTCATGGTTTGGAGTTATATTTCAGCCAGTGGTGTGGGATCTTGTCAAAATTGATAAAATTATGAACACAGAAAAATAACATCAGATTTTTATCATCTGTGCAATATCATCTGGGAAGGCTTCATTTTTCAGCATGACAATGATCTCAAGCACACCGCCAATGCAGTAAAAGTATACCTGGATAGAAAAACTCATAATCAGATACCATCAGTCATGGATTGGCCTCCCCACAGCCCAGAGCTCAACATTATTAAAGCAGTGTGGCATCATCATAGCAGGGAACAGAACAAAAGGCAGAAAGATCCAAAGAAGAGCTTTGAATGTCCTTCAAGAAGCATACAAACATAAAAAAGTGAGGGGAGTTTTGCACCATACTGTAGAATAACATTCCAATAATTTTATTGTATTAGTATTCATGTAAAATATTTCCATATTTATCATACGAATTCTAGTAAGTTCACTGTTTAGGTGAATGACTGCGCCTGATGTAATACTTTCTCCAGGGGTGTTTCTTATTATGCAGTACTGCATTTCCCAGCATCCTTTCTCCTCGAGTGACCACGAGCTCCACTTTTGTTTTTTGCAATTTTGGCTATTAATGTACACTTAAGCAGTTTTTCTACATACAGTGACTTTTACTGCATTTCAAATTTGCAATGAACAGGTTTAAAAATTTAGCAACAACAAATTTCTCCATACAAACTAGTTTGCATGTCACAACTAATTTACATGTAATAAAGTGCTAATTACCCCTCTGTTTAAACTAATCTGACAGCTGGTGCTTGCAGAGAGTCTCTGTAATGCGCTTCATGTGCTATGTAGTAATAGCCACTTCATGAAGGCAATTCCCCATCAGCATTACAGTTCACTGACTGAAGTCAAGTACGTGTATGACGAGGGGTATAACATGTCCCTACGTTCAGCCTTGTGGATGTTATGCCTAGTGCCAGTCTGCGTTTCAGACTCTGAATGAGCCTCGTTTTATTTATTCATTTCAGTTCAAGCACACCAAGCAACAGGTGATGGTTTACAGCGATGTTGATTCAGGCGCATGACTCATCAATTTAATTCACTTTCCGTAAGTGGGCCCTGGTTATTGTAAGAAGCCTGGGTAATGCACAGCTGAAAAGTGTTCAGAGCACTTTAAAAAACTGAAATGGTCCATTCAGAAAAAAGAAAAATCCATTTGTGCCGCTATAGACTTGAAAATCTGCATATGTTTGAAAAGCTTGGCTGAAAAAAAAATAATGAACCAAATCGCTGAAACAGCCTGGTTATGCTGATTGCCTGGCGTCAGTCTAACTCACCTTCAGTCTCTTGAAGGAACCTCTGCTGGCCGTAGCTGCCCATTAGTTCATACTTGTGTTTTTCCTGTGCCTGCAACACACACCAAAGTAAGCAATGCTGATTATAACTTGCACTGAGTGACATAAGTTTATTACATAAGTGTGACGATGACTGTTCAGTGGGCACATGAGGAGTATTTATAGACATTTGGAATTTACTCAGAACTCAGGGCTATGTCTTACATGTGCGAACACTGTGCAGCATTGCTACACACAGATAATCGTGAACTTTAGGCCTGCTGCAGTGCAGAGCATTAAATAAGATTGTCCTCCAGTTTTGGTGAGTTTACCCATGTCTGTACAATGAACTTGTAGCATTTGCAGTCTGTAAATGCAACTTTCGAACCCAGCATACTAGGATTACCTGATATTTAGCACTTTATCCACTCCACTACAGATGCTAGTTTTAAATTTTTAAAATACAGAGTCCAGACACCAGTATATGACATTATGGTAGCCATCTTTTACAGTCACATGAAAAAGAACAACTTCACAGCACAAACCAAGAACACCCCATGATTCAGTAGCTTGCAATTAGTTAAAGTAACTGTTCCCTGTGTGACTTTATCAGTCTCTCACATTGCTGTGGAGGAATTCTGGCCCATTCTGGCTTCTTTACAATGCCACTTCAGCTCGTTGAGGTCTGCTGGCATTCATTTATGCACAGCTCTCTTGAGGTCTCACCACACCATTTCATTAAGGGTGGAGTCTGGACTTTGACCGGACCATTGCAGCACCTTGATTCTTTTGTTTTTCAGTCATACTGTTGTAGATTTGCTGCCCATTGCCCTGTTGCATGTCTTTAACTTGAACATTTAAAATCCTAACTGAGGCCGTTAGAATCTGAGGTGTAGCTCTTGGGTTTTTTGCAGTTTTCTCTGAGCATTGCACAATCTGACCTTGGGGTGAGTTTGCTGAGAAGCCCACTCCTGGGAAGATTTCCAGCCATCCTGAGTATTTTCTGGTTGTCAATAGTCTTTCTCGCTGTAGAATGATGGACTTCAAAATGTTTTGAAATACCCCATAACTCTTGTCTGACTGATGGGCAGCAACAACTGCTTCTCTAAGATCACTGCCGATGTCTTTTTGTTCGAGCTTGCTCATGATCACTTAATCAAGTGTGTTTGCAGCTGCCGCTTACCCTCTTAATTCCTGTGTAAGGTTCTACTTAGTTTTTCACAGTACTGCAGAGTCCTGCACATGACTGTATATATCTATATATCCTGGAGGGAATTTTTTTAACATATAGTGATGTAATCATGCAAGATACCGTCACAAAACTGAGCAAGCACATGTAAACGACTGCATTAAATACACCGTTATGAACTTCAGTTCATTATAGAGAAAATACAAACCCTTAAACTTGCTTATTCTAATCCATATGCTTAATAATATCAGGACAATAGGCTCAAAACTACATATTTTTCCATGTCTAATTTCAGATTTACTACTGAAGCCTCTTAATAACAAACCTCTATGGGTTGCCCTTTATTCTATGTAATCAGTTAGTATTCTCATGATATCAGACATTTCCCCAATATGCTTAGCTGAACTAGGAGCACAATGAGTTGCAAAGTAAAAATGTTTTAGTTGTTGATAGCATAAAGCGGATTATAGAGTTTTGGATGGGTCTACCTCTGGGTTCCTCTCCAGCATCCGACTCTCCATGATCTCATAAGCAGGATCGGCTCTGCGTCTTTCCTCTTTACTACTAAGCCTTTTGTCTGGTGGAAGAGAAGATATTGTGCATTTTAAATATAAGAAACAAAAACACATTTTGTTATTGGAACTCACTGAAAAAAATTATACCACATTGTGTTGCTTTCTTTTCTTTTCTTTTTTCTTTTTTTAAATGCACTTTGTGGACCAAAGCAGACACGATTTTCTCCACATGCAAATGGATGAATTCGTGCAGATCAAGTGGTGAGAACAAACAACAAAGGCTTGATTCATCGTCACACAATACTACGAGGTTTTTTTTTTCCTTTTAAAGAACAAATGGTTAAATAGGATCCTTTTGTTGCCCAGGATGAATCATGGAAAATGTGCAAAGGACAGAAATTGCACCCTGAATTTTGTTAAAATGTTTAAGATCTGTCATTCTGGCTTCATTTACTGTCAATATTTATAGCTATAAATATGTAATAATAATTTTGAAAATTATCATGTCGTCATCATTTGATTTGTGGAACAAATCCTAAAGTTAACCTAAAGATAACACATGAATAAATCTGACAACTGATTAATAAATGGCTACTCCTTTCCTCAAATGTGGTCTTTCTTCAAGATCCTCCAAAGCCCGTTTCCAGTTTCTAACAACATGAAATTTTTCAAAACACAGAACAACTTTTTACAATTTACAGATGACAAGTTTAGTTAATCTTTCTGTAAACAGGATTAAATTCATGGGTGACCACTTACACCCACTGGCCACTTTATTAGGTGTAATGTTCAACTGCTCATTAATGCAAATGTCTAATCAGCCAATCACACAGCAGCAGCTCAGTGCATTTAGACATGGTCAAGACGACCTGCTGAAGTTCAAACTGAGCATCAGAATGAGGAAGAAAGATGATTTAAGAGACTTTTAACATGGCACTGTTGCTGTAGCTGAAGTTACACTTCACACAAGCAAACTAAAACTGGACATTAAAATATTAGAAAAACATTGTCTGCTCTGATGAGTCTTGAATCTTGCGGCGACATTCAGATTGTAGGGTCAAAATTTGGTGTAAACAACACGAAAACACGGATCCATCCTCCCTTGTATCAACAGTTCAGGCTGCTGGTGGTGTAATGGCATGGAGGATATGTTCTTGGCACACTTTCAACCCCTTAGTAGAAACTGAGAATCATCTAATCACCACAGCCTACCTGACTGCTGTTGCTGAACATGTCCATCCCTTTATGACCAGTGTACCCATCTTCTGATGGGAGGATAACACACCATGTCACAAAGCTCAAATCATCGCAAACATTATTAAGAAAATAAGTTCATTGTACACAAATGACCTCCAAAGTCACCAGATCTTAATCAAATAGAGCACCTTCAGGATGTGGAGGAACAGGAGTTTCACATCATGGACGTGCAGCCGACAAATCTGCAGCTACTGTGTGATGCTGTCAATTCAACATGAACCAAAATCTCTGAGAAATGTTTCCAGCACCTTGTTGAATCTGTGCCATGAAGAATTAAGACAGCACTGAAGGCAAAAGAGGGGCTCCAACTCAGTATTAGCAAGGTGTACCTAATAAAGTGGCCAGTGAGTTTATAAACTCTCTAAAAGTTGTGCCTTTTTTTTTTATTATACGTCTGCGAGACTACATGCAGTGCACTATAAATACCCGGGCAATGTACTCGTAATGGTCAAAGTGTTCAGTGTTGGTTTCTGTGCACTTCTCAACCTTTGCCATCTTAGCTACAGAGGTAGAGGTAGTGAAGAGACCACTACAATAAGAGGATGCATTACTAATGCTAAAGCTGAAGCTAAAATTATGGAAGTTGTTGACAGCAGTAGTTGCTATCTAACAGCAGCATTGCTCATAAGGCTTTTTGTGGCTTTGTTCAGTGTTGTATGTAAAAATCTTCAATGCAGAAGTACCATAACCACAGTTAACGATCACAGTTAACCACTGCAAACTTCCAAAAAGGAGACAATCTGCTGTGTTCGATTTGAGACATGACTCAAATTTTGGCACTGCTCTAGCAGGTAAATGACTGACTGTGACTGACTGTAAATGACTGAGTTGGTACACAGTGACAGTCTTCAGGATAAACTATAATTGCTGATTTTGCAACTTTGCAGCAGCTCACCTCAAAGCTCAGCTCTACAAAGCAACACAAGTGACTGATTAGAGAAAATAAGCCAGGAGGAAAGAGTGGTTTCACTGAGAGAAAGACGAGGAACGGGACAGAAAAAGAAAAAGAAAAAGAAAAAGATCAGTCTCAAAAGGAACAGAAAGGGGGGAAAAAGGAAGCCAGCAAAGGATCTGAAGTTTGCGATCAGTTGAAGAGAAAACTGTCGAAGGTGGCCTGTTACCTTCACTGGTCACTGTCGATCCATTTATCTCTTCATACCGACACTGCCCATCCGCTCTCTCTGATGAATCATTTAGGGCTTGGTACAGTAACTCCTCATTAGCTGGATGTTCTTGGCTTTTTCTCAGGTGCAGCCAAGTTGGGAAGCTTTTTAAAGGGGAAACGTTCCTGTTGCAGCACTTTTGAGCGGGCACGGCCCATGGTGGAGGCTGGCAGTGCTCTCCTTGACACTTCAAACAGTTTTCATAAATGACAGCTCTTTTGTCTTGCTGTGAGTCTTGTAATGGTACTGCTGGTGCCAAATTAAGCTCATTACCAAAAGCAAGGCTCATTGACTCATACAGGTTCAATCTGTGTGTCTTTGCCTCTGGCTGGCTATCTGTGCCTGGAAAGCCGAGCAGATCAGCTAAAAGACAGGCTAATTTCTCTCTTCCTTTTTTTGGCAGCCATGACTCCTCACTCATCTTCACAGTTGGCATCCCCGCACTGTGGTCGATCTCAGAGCCAGGAGAGGTCTCCTGAATTTTCATCTCTGCAACAGTGCATTCACTGGTACTGGGTGTGCATGGTGATTTGTCACCACTTTGATCTGCTGGATTGAAAATATGATGTTTTGGAGGCAAAAACCCCCCCGAAACCCTACAACAACTTTCATTTCTGTCCCAAATCAAAACAGCAAGCTGTGGTTGCTACATCAATGTTTTTTGCCCGGCGTGCTTTAAAACTGTTTATGCATGCAAGAGAAACCACACGCAGCGTGCATGAAAGACTTCAGAGGAGTATCCTTACCTGGTATGGCAGGTATCGCTGAAGAACTACAAGGGCTGTATGGAGTCCCCTGTGAAATAGTGATGAAAAAATGACTTTTATTTTAACAGCCCACTCTAGTATTGGCTGTAGCTCAGGTGGCAGAGCAGGTCAGTAACTAACCAGAAGGTCGGTGGTTCGATTCCAGGCTGCATATATGGTGGTTATATCCTTGGGCAAGATACTAACCCCATGTTTGCCTACTGGTGGTGGTCAGAGGGTCAGAGGGCCCGGTGGCACCAGTGTCCGGCAGCCTCGCCTCTGTCAGTGCGCCCCAGGGCAGCTGTGGCTACAATGTAGCTTGCCATCACCAGTGTGTGGGTGAATGACTGAATGTAGTGTAAAGCGCTTTGGGACCCTTAGGGACTAAGTAAAGCGCTATACAAATACAGGCCATTTACCATGAAATATGAGGGAAAGGCTCGCAATGACCTACATTTTATTTTATTTATTGTCAACAAAGCTGATGAAAAGAACAAAAGTGACTCAGGGATTTCACGCTTCAACAGTCTGGCTATGGCTCACAAGCCCACTGCTTCCTCTGAGAACAAAAATCTTTAAAATGACTCAAAATTGTATATTTTTATTTATGCATTTAGTTTAAAAAGTCATTTCATTAAACACCTGCACTGTATGCTTTGAGCAAATGCGGTAAAATTATGTTGATATGACTGATTATGAATTCCAAATTATTACGATTCGCCTGATTTTGAGTGTAAATCAGTTGTCACGGCTGTGAATGCTCTGAGTGTTATATCAGGGGCTGTCTGACTTTGGCATCACATGATCACAGGCGAGCGCTGCTTTGTTTTTTCTTATAAAATGATTACACACACTCCTCTAGTGAGAAACCAACCAGGTTCCTTAAATCTTATTACATCCATGCGATTGTAATTATATTAGTCACGGTTTGATGTGTCCTGTGAACGAGCCCTTTTCCACTGAGCCAGTGAACACTACAGGGGTAGATTGTGTTGTTCAGGCTGAAGGAGTTGGATCCCCTCCCGTGGGATTCATGTCTGATCCATCTGGCCAATAGCTAGTATTCATCTACTTCACTGTAGACTAATGGAAAATACAGAGAGC
>VUQG01033401.1:8890-19052 GCA_015106755.1 Etia nguti | reverse complement strand
GGTGATTTTTTTTTTTTTTTTTTTATCTAGCCACTCAAACAAATGCAATTTGCACTCTTAAATAAATGCACTGCCAGCAGGTGGAGCTCTCTGTATTGAGTAAAAGTGACTAATAAGGAACAGAAAAAAGCTCCAGTTACTTTTATACCTGAAAGCAGCAAGCCATCAGATAATGCGCTGTATATGTGTATAACTATAACTCCCAGTTACTCCAAAAGGCAACAAATGATTTATCCTCAAGCCATCGCTGGCCAATCAGAACATGTATCATGTATCATGCAATTCTGAAAAAGCAAGAAGGGCCAAACTGTCTCTGATTCTGAATGAATTGTAATAAGTATTTTATCCACATAATATGCACAAAATTATTGTGAAAATAGTCCGCATATTCATTAATAAGATAAATAATTATCAGCTGTATCCCTTACAAAGACTACACTCTGAAAAAGGAAAAACTCACACCACAGAAGAAGTCAGCCAAAGCCATAGCTCAAACAAAGAATACTACCAAAGACTTGAGGATTTAAAAAACAAACAAAAACAAAAAAAACAGCGAAATAGTTTGGTGCTCACAGGCGAGTGAAGCCCACACGGAGTTAAACAGCTTGAAGTGAGCCTAAAGGGCGTTAAAGGGATTAAATACAGATTGTGTTTTTTGACCTAGATATGCATATACAGATATACAGCGGTAGAGGTGTAATAATGATAGAAAATTGCAAGTCACTCACAACTTACAAGGTGTGAATCTGCCATATTCAGTGACAGTGTAAAACTGAACTGGGTGCTGAAACACTAACGTTTTGGACAGATGGGCTGTGGGACTGTTAGTTGTTCTGACACCAAACGCAGCGCGGCATCACCGTCAGCCCGCACGATACCACAAAGGTCACACTGACAAGCGGGCTACAGAACAGATGATACACTGATGATAAAGCCTGTGCACACAAGCTGCTACTGCGTGACGGCGGGTTATACAATGGAGCGTGTTCACGAGATCATTTGAACAGGACTGATGACTTTTTTTTCCCCTTCTTTTTTTGAAGTTTGATGGAAAAACAGATGGCTCACGAGAACGCAGCTACGCTTGTTTAACCCAGATCTGATCAACATTCCCTTTTGCCAGAAAACAAACAGAATACTTGTGTTTCCACTTACCTTAACTCCACCACATACAGAGCAGATGGTCACGATGGCTTTGGAGACAGAAGTGAGGGAGGTGCAGGTATTACAAGAGTCACTAGAGGGTGCCACCTTGGTTTTCTTATTCGGCACTGAAAGGCCCTGCAAGAGTTCACTGACTGACTGACTTTCAGTGGCTTCTGAGTAAGTCTCAGGGGTTGTGGCACTGCTCTTGTCCTGTTTTGCTGCCTCTGCTGTGAACCCTAAAAGGGCTGGAGGGTCTTTAGTTGAGGCGGAGGCTTCATTGTCTTTGGCACCTCCACCTGCTTCCTGTAAAACACTCCTGGGAGTGTCATAGACATACCTAAGTGAAGTTGGCACCTGGTAGTCATGTCCAGGAACAGCAGGGCAAGTGCAAGGGCTCAAATCTTGAGCCAAATGTGGAGGCAAGCTTAAAATAGAACCCAAGTCCTCTCCGGGGGTCATATCTAGACTGCCTGTGTAGGAGGAGAAACTACCAGTGTACGAGGAATGGCTGCCAGTGGCGATACCACTGTCTGATGAGCTCTGACGACCGATTTCCTGAAGTTGCCGGGGCGGCTTGGCCGCAGACCGGTGTCCACCTCCCTGGTTGGCGGAAAGCTTCTCACTGATCTGCAGTGGCACTTTAGCGCCCGCCTGAATGACGTTTTCAGGTGGGTTGGAAGCCGGTTCAGTCCAAATTCCCAGCCGGCTGCCAATGCTGCAGTCTGAGTGGCTGGTGTCTGAAGTGTCAGAAGAACTGGAAATGCTGCGGTCGTCGCCCCCAGCAGACGGGCAGTAAGTGGAAGAGACTGCCAAGACGAGCAGAACATAATTAAACCTTTAATGAATTTAATCAACAAAAACACTGCTTTCATCAACAAAGCACATTAAGGAATCATGACGCACTCGCTTTGCCTCAGTCTTTTTTTCTTCCACTTAATGGAACAATAAATCAAAGTACCAGACAGCGCACCCAAAAACTTCGGTTGTGTTTTCTACCTGTGCCACTCCCATGAGAGAGCATGCTCAGTCGTTTCTCTAGCTCCTGGGCCTCGAGGTTCAGCTTTTCCTCTGAAGTGGTCTGGCTGGCACTGGGATCTGTAAAAAACAAAGGGCTGTATTATAAATAGCAGCCAGCCTGATCTCAATCATGAAAAGTCAGGCAGAGAAAAATGAAGTGTAAGTGCTAAGTGTGATGAATTTCGACACTGTCAATGAGATACGGGATCAAATGTGACGCAGCTGAGCCGCGGCGGTGACACGGGCACAGCTGCGAAAACACATCCAGCTACTCTAAAGACATGCCCGCTCATGTCTTTAAACTGCAACGGTCTCACTCAACTGTCTGTGAACAAGCAAACAGTGTCAGCCACAAGGTGTAAGTGAAAAGGAGTAAACAACTTTGCGGACGTGTGCTATTATTTGATCCCTGAGTGTAGCGCGCTGTTGGACAGGCAGAGAAAAGGGTCACACAGGGGAACACCTAGCAGTATTTGTGCAACACTGAGGGGTGTATTAATAGTGCTGCCACGTGGCTCTGCTGGTACGCGTTCTGCTGCTGGTGGCTAAAGACTGACCATCAAGGTCAGTTCTAACACTGGGCTGATATATTTTTTTTATATCCATCTGAATCCTCCAGCAGTAAATATACCGAAACTCTGAAATCCCAGGTGATGAGTACTGACCTCCATTGTACAGGAGTGTCTGAAAAAGTGTTTAAAAAATGTCACATGTTGACCACACATTCCTTTAATGGTGTCGCTTGAGAAAGCAGGCTTCTTCATATACATGTATTTATATTTATACATATAGGCTGAGGTTCATTCATTATTTTTCCTTTGTTGAGTATTTTGTAGATTTTTGTGGATTTTTCCTGTTTCTGATTGAACTCCATGCCTACATTACTGGACTACAACGTAACTTTGCATGACTCAAAGTTAGGGCCTTGATGTAACCCCTTAGATCATCCTCTGCCTGAAACAAGCAGTTACAGCCTCTCCCTTTAAGCCAGCTTTCATCCGATTGACTGCCACTCAGAAACAGTTCATAACAGTACATTTAGAAAAGGACTCAACAAGTGTGGTGTGTTTGGAAGGATTGCAGGAGAATGGCGGCGAGGTTTGGTTTGCAAAGCTGCATCTGAACAAGACTTCTGGAACAATTTCCTTTGCACAGATGAGACCAAAGTGGAGATGTTTGGCTGTGCACGTCTGCCAAAAGCCAAACACAGCACATTAGCACAAACACCTCATACCAACTGTCAATGACAGTGGTGTAGGGGTGATGATTTGGGCTTGTTTTGCAGACCTTTGGATCTTGGCACCATGAACTCCTCTGTGTAGCAAAAGTTTTCTAGAGCTCATCTGTCCAAGAGCTCAAGTCTGGCTGAAACTGAATCATGCAACAGGACAATGATCCCAAGCACAGCAGCAAATCTACAACAGAATGGCTGAAAAAGAAAAGAATGTGTTTGTCCAGACCTCAACCCGACTGAAATGGTGTAGTAGGACCTCAAGAGAGCTGTACATAAACAAATGCCTGCAAACTGAAAAAGAGTCAGCCTAAAAAAGAGTGGGCCAAAATCCCTCCACAACAACGTGAGAGACTGATAAAGTCACACAGAAAATGATCACTTTAAGTTAATGATGTAAAGTTTTTACTACTGACTCAGCTGCAGTTATTATTTCAGACTGTATATAGTGTAAAATTAGGAGTTTGTATTTTTATCAATTTATTCTCACATATAAGTTTATGATTCAGTTCGGGCATCGTTTTGCTGTTTTGTGTGCTAAATTTAAACTAAGTGAAAATCATGGTAGGTATCCAATCTATCAAGGTCAGCAATATTTTTGAGGTTTGCACATCCCGGCTGAGCTCTGTTCAGGCTTCCAGGGTTACTCCCCTTTGGCCACATTTGGATTTTATGGCTCCAAAAGTTGGCAAAGATGGCAGTGAACTGTAAACAGGCTTCATAAATGTCCTCACTACATTTTTCTAATGTCTGAGGTTGTGGCATAAAGAATCTACATGAAATAAATCTACAGTGATAAGTAAAAATGATCAAATAGCACTGCCAAATGTCAATTATAGTTTAGCCCTATATGAAGGCAAATCTAACCAGCCATCAGCGTTATACATAATCTTTCATCAATTTAGGTGTTTTTTTCTTGTACTGACAGCTTAAAAAGCATGTACGTTACATTTCCAGCTGCTTTTTATGTTTCATCTTTACAGACAAACATACTTACTACTAAATGCAAAAAGGAGCACTGCGGGAACAGCAGGAAAACTAGAGGTGGACACACTGGAGCATCCAAGGGCGAGAGACAGATAAATAAGCCAAGGAACATTAACGGCAATTAATCAAAATAGCAGCTAGCAAAGAGATTTAATCATGTGACACAGACAGACGCGGACATGGACTGTGAGGTGAAAGGTAAGTGAGAACGAGAGACGCGGTTAAGGACTGCAAAGGAGGATAAGACAAAGTGAAAGATGAGGAAAAAGGGGAGGGGAGAGCCAAGAGCACTGTGACCAAGAATGATGGGGGGGAGGCAGCAGTGGAATGCTGTGGATGAGGTTACACACATGCCCGAAGTGATTAGGAGGCTTTGGCTGCTCTGCTACCATGACTTTGACCCCCCACTCCCACCCCAACCCACATCCTCCCTACTATTTATTCTAATATGCATCACAATAATAGGAATATGAGCTCAACAAGCGATTGGGCGGCGAGATGTGTGAAAACCAAAATATCCACAAGGCCCTGCAGCTACTCTCTCAACATTTCCTGTTAAGTTGGAGGCTGGGTGAGAAATGTTTTGTTTTTTTGTAACTGCTAGTGTGGAAAATCAAAAGTGTTGCAGGAAACAGCGGGGCACCAAATAATGTTTAACCACTTCAGTAACACGTAATCTAACATTTGAAGGTGTTTAAAGGAAGTAACCAAATATGGGGAAATGTAAAATACAAAATATATCCAAGAATGGCTACAGGCTTTTCTGTTTTGTATCTAATGTTTGAACAAATATAATATGGATCAGGATGCTGTACAAAATTACAACTTCTATTTTATTTTTCATAGAACTGGACCTGGTGTGCATGTTTACTGCAATAATCTTACACAGCCATTCCCAAAGTAAAGAATATTTCGGCCCACTTAAAAACCAGAAAATTCCCATGGGGCCCACCCAATCTTAAATCTTCACTCTAATCAAAATTCAAGAAAAAGCAGTAAATGTAGATCAAAGTAATGAGTTTGTATCACAAACGAATCTCCTCCTATTATCAGTTTTAGTTTACTCTTTGTAATAATTAAATTTATATAAATATGTAACTGTAACAGGCCTTTGACAGACTGTACCCCGCCTCTCGCCCTATGATAGCTGGGATAGGCTCCAGCCCCCTCGCAAGCCTGATAACAGGAGGAGATTGGATGGATGGAACTGTAACCAAGAGTAATTTCAAACTAAGTTTCTGTTCTTGCTGCAAACCACCTCTAGTACCTTTGTGGCCCACCAGGAGGCCCTGGGCCAAAGTGTGGCCCAGGGCCCCGAGCAGCAACAGACGTGTGTAGATCAACAATGGATAATATCGAGTGCGGGACCATGCAGCATTTAAAGCTTGGAAGTACTGACGTTACTTTGAGTTTGATTCTGTAAAAAGTGACAAAAACATTAGCGTCCGCTGTACACTGTGTGGGAAGAAAGCTTTTTTCTACAGCAAAAAATTAAAGTTTAAATCTGAGCAAGCACCTAGCACGCTGCCACAAGAATGCTAAATTCACAGAGAAACCCCCGGTTCCTCCCACTGACATGAACGCTGCAGCACCGGGCAAACCTCCACCGGCCCCACTCCTGCTAAACAGGTGAAAATAGATTTAAGAGCATCAGGACTTATTGCCACTGAATCTTTGACTTTATTTTTTGCTGTGTTTTACTTGCATCTATTTGAAAGAGTGAATGTAAACACAAAAAATTATTTTATTTTATATACTGGAATATGCAGAAAATAGGTTTAAATGTTAAACAAATTTCTTCCAGTCGGACTATGTTGCATATAATTTAATTTTTGCTTGATGCATAAAGTTAAAAGATTAAAACTAATAAAACAAGTTTTAGAAGAGACTTTTTCATTTGATTACATTTTATATGATGGATTATGCAGAAAAAAATAGAATTGGGCTGAAAGGTCTACAGCTTTACAGCATCAGTAAAGTAACGGGATTACTTTCTTGGAGAAGTAATCAGTAATTATTAACTAATTACTAAGTAACTTGCCCAACACTGCTCCTCACACCATAAAATCAAAACATCTGTGGCCAAAACACCAAACTCAAACAAACTTAAGAATTC
Organism: Etia nguti; assembly: GCA_015106755.1. Classification (NCBI taxonomy): domain Eukaryota; kingdom Metazoa; phylum Chordata; class Actinopteri; order Cichliformes; family Cichlidae; genus Etia; species Etia nguti. Next base: position 12,555 of record VUQG01033401.1, on the reverse strand, counting down.
ATTTTTTCTCTGTTTCTCTTTGATATATTTCTGATAAATAATGTATCGATTCTTCAGTCTTCAGAGTTACTGGTTAGTATCTTAAAAAAAGTAGAACATAATGCTCTAACACTGGCACCTTAAATTTACCTCAATTGCCTGATTTCTGATTAAGAAATTAGTCACAGTACTCACAGTGCACACAGTACTTTTTTCAATTCACATTTTTTGATGAATTCCTTTTATCTACTTTCGCTACTGTATTTTAAATAAATAGTGATTTAATATCACAAAAGGTAGATCTGTGAAGACAATTGCCACATGTGGCAGATTTTCACAGCAGATTGCAAAGGAACCCAAGAACCTTGTTTACCATTTACACTTTGGTGCTTGGCATCTTTCACAAACGGAAACCTGACAGCTATCTGGAACTAGATCCATCCTCTAATGTGCCCACCAGTAGCACTTCACCCTGGACTATACATAGAATACAATTGAATTTTTTTACCTAATCAGAGTGAGTACAATAGTTATCCTCTTACTGACGTTTAAGGTGACCTAAAGCTTTACATTCATCACTTAAGTCAGGGGTTAGGACGTTTGACTAAAATGATAAATTGGTTCATGGGGATTTATGTAATTGCATTAAAAAAAAAAAAAAAATTAAAAACAGCTGCCAGACATAATTTAGGCAGATCAAAGCGTAACCATCATCAAAGAAATCCTCTGGCTTTATTCTGCCAAAAATGGGTGGATTTCAGGAAGCTAGAGCATGTCAGCCATGATGAATCTCTATAAGCAACACAAGCAGAGTTAGCTAAAATTATAATGGTAAATGTTGACTTTAGTATTTATACTTAGAAGTCCACTTCTTGTCTTTGAGGCAGGAATTCTCAGAAGTCCCTCCCCCCAGCCTCGCTCGCTAAAAGGTTAGATTTTAGTGAAATAAGTCAGCAAGCCATTTGCTTTCCCCAAGAACTGCAGCTTTAAAACAATTACTCCTCCATCTTAACATTCCCCCTCCGTTATAACTTCTCAGTCCTTTTTTCAGCCAAGCAATATGAAACACCTCTGATACTGACCTGGCAAAATGGGCCGCAGTCCAAAAGGGCCTCGGGTGGGGGAGATGCCTCTGACGATGCAGTCAAATAGAAAGCTGATCTGCTCGCTCTCAGCAGATGCGAGCAGAAAAACACCAGCCCCTGAAAATAGACTTCATTAGTTTTAAGCTAATTTCTGGAAGTGTATTATACAGTTAATAATGAACAAGAAAGATATTGCAACATTGGTGATCCCAATATAATAAAAAGGTCAGGCTGTTTTTGCTATAAATCAGTAAAACTAGGCAAACTTTCCAATTTAAAAAAAAAAAAAAAAACATTTTTACTTTTCAACTACCATCAAAATGTCCTAAAATTATATATTTTTGGTTTCTATTTAAAATTAAAAACCATTTGTCCTTTACTTTTAAACAAGAGCAGTCATGCTAGCAGATTCATAACGATTACTTAGGCAAAGTGCTTTGAGGTAAGTGCTAACATCAACACGCTAACATGCGCTCAATGTCATAAGCTGATGTTTCTGACCCTTTCTGGTTTCGTAGCTTACTATATGAGCAAATTAATATTACAGCAACACAATTTTCTGATGTAAAAAAAAAATTGTTATTACAATTCATTTCAAGGTGGCCATAATCTTTACGTAAGTGGGGCATAAAGTAGAAGAGAATTTGTTACGATCGATCGATATAGACAGATCATTTATAGTGTGTATTTTGTGTAAACCAGCAATACATGAACCTTTTCAGGAAGAAACTGAGGTATGATGCGTTTTACAAGTCAAAGTTGCAGTTATAGAGAATTACATTATAAAAGGTTTGTTCTTTATGGCTCCCATTTTGTCTACTTCAACAATTTAGAGTCTAATAAAGGAGGATTTAATATATAATGGAGAGGTCAGAGAGGTCACGTTCTCCTGAGGTCTCTTGACCTCACTCTGACAGCACAACTGCCTGCACATTACAAAGTGTTGTTGTGTGATTCTGTGGCTGAAGCCACCCATGTCAAGGCTGCCCTTACACTGCTGTGGCTGTGAGCAGGGGTCAGCACCAAAGTCTGCTCAAGTGTTTTAACCTGTTAAAACTAAAGATTTATTGCCTCCTTTGTGCTTTTACGATGGAGCTGTTTAAGCGGTCTCTCAGCCCATACACGTTCATCTTGCAAGCTTACAAATTTATATTTATGTTGCTTTTGATAGGTGACTGCATTTTAGGTACACTACCAAATGCACGATTCCCCGAAAAAAGAAAAAAAATCCACAAACAAACACAAACATTCAAAACAAAACAAAGAACAGACGGCAAAGCTTTTTAGTTCACATTACTCTCTGCAGGAATGAAAACAACTCAAATGGACCCTTCTGGTCTCTGCTCCAAGAGGTGATAAAAAACACAGCATCCATACAAAGTAACACAACTCATAAAAACCAACTTTGTTAAGTGGGAAGTGTAAATGAGCAAGCGCCGAGAGCAGCAGAATCATCCAAACAGCTCAACGTGAAAGTCTAGCAAACTTTAATTACTTTAATGTGAAATTCTGATTTCCTTCACTACCATGTTCGCAACCTTCATAAATGCATTTAAACATTATCCAGTTTAACTATTCCAGGAAATAATGATGATAAAATTGAGGAACAAATAAAGCAAGTAATGTAACAATACTGTAAGAGCACTAATTACTGAGAGGTCATTTTGACTGCGTTTAGAGAAAATCGCTTTTCTGAACACTTTAGTACAGCAAAGGGTTACAAAACAATTATTATACTGACAACTTGTTACTGCTGGCTGCTTACACACCCAGAAGATGGGGTGAAAAAGAGCAATTATGTGCAGTCGTATGTTTTGGACACTCACATTATATATATTTCTGAACAATAATACTTTCTACTATATCTAGAAACTAAACTGAAACCAAAGTGTGATTTTGGCTGATCATTTCTTTGTTGTAACAATGCTTCTTGGAAATAAACCTTATACAGTTGGAAAGCCTGATTATTTCCCCTTAAATGTTGCCACATTTGTAAGGAAAATGCATTTATGGTTTTGCCCACTGGCACTTTGCCAGTGCCAAACAGCTTATTCTGCTAATAACCTTTGTTTGGTTTCTAAGATTGAAAATGTTTCTTTTACTTGATAAAATTACTTGATCAATAATTGTTAAGTATAAATCTAATTGCTAGTTAATGTTTCAGAATCCAGTTTTCTCATGTGCCTCTTTGAGTGATCCTGTGTTATTCTGTGATTTAATTAAGTATCATATCCAACAGATTTCTCATCTTGATTATTATTATTTTCCATCTGTCACTTTAGCGCTAAGCATTTCACACGCACACCTACACATTATTTAAATGACCATTCACCCGTGGAGCGGGCAAAAGGCAGGACAAATGCAGCCTGCAGTTCTACAGCTGCTCTAACCAAAAGTGAGACACCCAGCACAGTTAAATCACTTCTCGCTGTGTTGTGGATAAACTGTGCCGAGGGATTACATGTCACAGGAATGCTCGGCCTTCACCACACACAAACACTGAGATGCAGGCTTCTTTTTTTTCCTCTTTTCTATACGAAAGTAAAGCAATGTTTGACCTTTTTTATGATAAGCCAGGTGGACTACTGAAGGCTTAATGGT
>VUQG01033400.1:10381-21365 GCA_015106755.1 Etia nguti | reverse complement strand
GTCAGCATCTGACATAGAGCAAACAATGCAGTAGTCCTCAGCGTTCCCTGAAACGCATTCATGGCCATTTGCCTTTAATCAACATTATTTCTTGAATAATTAAAAAAATAATAGTACAGTTTTTCCAAAAATACCTCATGGCAAATTAGTCTCCTGATTTTTTTTAATTAGACTTTAAGAAAGTCTAATTATAGAAATTATAGAAATATTACTTTCTTCGACATAACAACGGAGCGTGGTGTCCACTAACTGCAGGAGGACTAAAATGAATTGAGAAGGTTTACGCTGTACGCCAGTTTACAGAAGTTTAGAAGCACTAAATCAAGACTTGGAATATGACTTCAATTGAGACTCAAAATTGGAGTATTTTTGCACAACATACAAAACGCATGTTAGCTTGAAAAGTTAACAAATTGACAACAGCTTAAGGAAAACAATTATCAACTGTAATAAAGAAGTAAAACTTTTAATACAAACCTTTTTTCGGAAGCACGAGATCGGGGTAGGATCAAATAATAAGCGTGTACTATTAACACCGGAAACACGGCCGTTTTGAGTTGTGCGCGTGCGCAGTAACAACAAGTAGCACAGCTTGATAGGTAGGGTGTTTTGTCAGAACAACCTGCTCTGGTATTGTTAGCCTGGTGGCTAGCTGCTGTGTTACAGAGTGAGGTCATATCCTCCGTTTACACATTTCCCAGGCTGGGGTCAGTGAGATAACCTCATGGGACCACCTGCTGCAGATGTTCACCTGTGTCACGTAGCTCAGGTTTGCTGGGTTTAATCAGACTGTCGGATCCTGCTGGCTTGTGGTTCTGAGACTGTAAAATCCCCTCAGGCGTGAAGCTTTATTTACTGCAGGTGAACTCGGCTGCTGTTTGTCTGCAGGTACACTGAGAAGCTGGAGCGGCTGAAGAAGCTGAAGGAGGAGAAGGAGCAGCTGCAGCAGAGGTAAAACCTGCTGCTCACAGGTACAGGTGATGCCACAAACAGCTGTGGACTGAGGAAGGGCAGATGAAGTGTTTGAGGCATCACCTGTGCAGGTGTTGTAGATGTTTGTGTGTGTTTGGTAACAGCAGCTGTGGAGATGACCTGTGACGTCTTCTGTCCTCACAGCGTTGTGCAGGCCATGAACAGGAAGCTGCTGGTTGACGAGATGGTGAGTTCACAGCTGCACAGGTGTGCTTTCAGGGCCGTGGCCGCTGCCTTATCACTCCTGCTCCGTAATGTCACCTTCATTGAGCTCACCTGCAGTTTTTAGTGTGCTGTAGCTCCTCCCATCCTTTCTCACAGCACGTCAGGTGCACCTGCGGGGTAGCTCTGACCTCCAAACATCAGCCGACAGCGGAGAGGCCGAAATGAGAGAAATAAATTCTAATGTTTTAACTTGTTTTCATAAATAAAAATGTGAACATTCAGATCAAAGTTCAAATATGAATAAATTTGAAGAAATCACCGTTTCCGTGTGTCGTCCTCAGAAATGGAAGATCATGTCGTGTAAGATGAAGGTGGAGCAGCTGAAGGAGGCGGTCGCCTGGGGCAACGAGGAGGCGAAGCATGGTGAGTGTCGGCGGGTTTAAAACTGACACGGTTGGTGAGCTGGTCACGTGACCCGTTTCCCCCTCCCCCTGCAGATAACGAACACCTCTCCAGGTGTCAGGAGGACGTCCAGCGGCTGCAGCGCCGGGCTGTTCGCCACGGCGAGAAACGCGACAAGATCGAGCGCCACAACCGGCGTCTCAGCGAGCTGATGGACAAACGCAGCCGAGAACTGCAGAGCCGACTGAGCCAGCTCGCTGCTCTGCGGCGGGAGCACATCCGCGACCTCACCACCCACATCTTCCCCATGCAGGAGGAGAAACTAGGCAGCAGGTAGGGGGCAGAGCCTTCGGAGTTTCAGGAACACCTCTGATGGGACCGATGGAGCAAACGTCTTATCATCCCGCCCTCTGCCCCTGTGTTTATCCGTTAGAGACCCCGCGGACGTCCTGGCCGAGTGCGACCCGCTGACCTCGAGCACGGTGAGCGAGCTGGCCGAGGCCCGGAGGACCACCTACCTGTCGGGACGCTGGATCTGGGACGACCAGAACGGAGAGACGAGCATCAGCATCACAGGACCCCCTGTAGCCCTGCCCAGCAACGGAGACTGCTCCGCCTACTACAGCTGGGTGGAGGAGAAGAGCACCAATCAGGGCCCAGGTGAAGAGCGAGGGGGCGGGGTTTTAGTGCTCTTACTGATAACTACTCTTATTTTTCACTGAGTTCAGATTTCCTCTCTGCCAAAAGTTTGTTTTTATTACTTTTACTCTTTATGTTTTTCTAAAGTTGTTGTTATTATAACACGTCTGTTTTTATTGTTGCAGTTTTGAAATTTTAAAATTATTTAAAAATAGTTCATTGACTTTTAATTTTTTTAATAATTGGTATTTTTATGTGGGTGCTCAGAAAACTTTAGTTTGAAAAGGTTTCAGGTGAAGGTGACCCTGTGCTGACCTTTGACCTCCTGTTGCCGCAGAGCTGGATCACATTAACCCGGCTCACACCATCAGCGCCGCCCTCTGCTACACCACGCAGCTTGTCACCATCCTGTCCCACATGCTGGACGTCAACCTGCCCAAGAAGCTCTGCAACAGGTGGGAACGTTTGAAAAGTGGCGCCGCACAGCTGTATGTCGACGATCGCTGTATGTCGACGATGTCGCGGCGTCCATCTTTAATCTTCGCTCTGTGCTGTTTGTTTTCTCAGCGAGTTCTGCGGAGAGAATCTGAGCCGCTACCGCTTCACCCGAGCGCTGAGCAAGCTCAACACCAACGTCCTCCACCTGTGCTTCTCTCAGGTGAGACGCACACGCTGATGTTTGTTGGTTTGTCCGTCTTCTGTATCGAGGGGACACGTAAACGCAGCAGGCTGGGGCTGATTCTGATTGATTGATCCGCCTGTGTTCCCGCCTCTCACCCTGTTTCTCTGTGTTCAGCATGTTGACAGCGAGAAGCTCCACCTCCATCACACCCTGAGGAACATCATGTTTCTCGTTGCCCCTGACAACGACAGCCTGGGCAGGTGAGAGGGGTGAAGTGTTTGATTTCAGTAAAACGATCGGTCGATTGAGGGTTTAGCAGAGCTGCCAGCACAGGTGTTGGCCTGCAGCGTGACGCGGTGTTTACCTGTGTGCTTCAGGACTGGTCCGTTCGAGGTGTGCGCCGACCTGGAGGAGTCCATGGAGTTCGTGGAGCCGGAGGCGGAGGGGCCGGCGGAGGAGAGCGGAGACGAAGCGGTGACGGACGAGGAGACAGACCTGGGGACGGACTGGGAGACCGTGCCTAGTCCGCGGTTCTGTGACATCCCCTCACAGGTAAGCACACCTGATCACGAAAACCCAGACATGAGACGGAGCTGCTCGATTATTTGGATCCATTAATATTGATCAGTTATTAACTCGGCGTGAAGTCCGATTCGTGCATAGAGCAGCAGCGGGCGGGGACGCCCGAGGGGAGGAGTCACTCTGACCTCCATAGCACAGACATCAGTGCAGAAGAGTTGCGGGGCTCCACCTCGTGACCTCTAACCTCTCCTCTTCCTCTTCTCTTCTCCTCCAGTCCATGGATCTTTCCCAGAGTGCCCTGCAGGTCTCGCAGCCCGCCGCCAACACCGGAGGGATGATCTCGTCTGCCGCCGCCTCCGTCAGCTCCTGGCTCAGAACCTACACCGGCCAGCGCTGACCCCGCCTCCGGACACGGAGTCCCAGGGCTTGTTTGGATCTCAGGGGTCAGAGGTCACCATCAGTGCTTCAGACCCTGAAAATAGAAAAGTGCTCTTTGAGGAGCTGAGAGGTCCTGCTGACGTGTCTCTGCCGATTTGATTGGTTAGCAGCGAGTCGGCATCACAGTGACCTGAAGTGTCCATTGTGACCTTTAAGGTCGTCATCAGAAACTAGAAGCGCTCGCCTTCAGCAGACTGCAGGATGCCATGAGGTCAACATGCACTCTGATTGGAGGTTTTTGCTCCGGTGCTGAGGCCGGTCCAAGCCTGACTCATTTTTATGAAAACACTGTTTTCAGTTTTTCTTGTACATTTTCAGCCTCATTTAAAAAAACAAAAAAGTTTTCTTCCTGTTGGCGGAGCGTGTCATCGTCTCTTCTGATTGGCTCCAGTTTAGAAAATGGAGCTGCCATCATAGAGCAGCTGGAATCAAACCTTCGCCCAACGCTGACCTTTGACTTGCTGCTGCTTTCTGACTGGACAGAGAACGGCAGTCTTCGTTTCCTCTAACGTGGATCCTGATTGGACGAGGAGGAAACACTATTATCGCCCCACCAGTTGAAGGTCGCTGGTGAGCTCGCTCCAATCGATTGGAGTCAGCTGACCGAGCCGCCTGACGCTTTTTACCTGAGCTGTGAGGGAGACGATGCTGGTTACCATGGTGACTTTGAAGTGGGACTGATGATGATGGCGTTTTATGGACGAATGTGTTTTATTTGAAGTGTTTCAGTTTGTGTGACGTTTGAAATAAAATCCTGTTTTCTGCTTTTTGAATCTGAAGTTGAGTTTTTAATAGTGTGTGTGTGTGTGTGTGTGTGTACGCTTTGACCTTTAACCTCACAGTCCATGGACAACAGGAGGTGCTGACATCCACCTGCTGTACAGGCAGGCAGCTGCCCTCTTGCTTGCAGGTGGATTGAAGTAATAATCGTGTGTCTGAGGACTGACAGCATCTCCGCAGAAACAGCAGGATTCGCGCAGAGGTGTGGCTGTGGGCGGTCACGTGCTTCAGCAGCAGGTTGTTGTGTTGTGTTGATAGAAGATTTCAAGACCTCACCTGCTAATGCTGGCGGGACGTCTGCTGTTTGTGCTCTGCAGGTGCGAAAACCTAAGCTCAGGCTGCAGCAGCTGGTGATTGAACCTGTTCTGGTCTTATTGGACGACTCCAGCTGATGGATCTGTTTATTAGGCTGTCGCAGCAAGCACAAGGTGAGAGCAGACAGGTGATTTCACACGACTGAGCAGTCATAGTGATGTCAAACATGGATCCCGGGCGGCTCTGATGGTGGAGGATTTCATGGTGTTCGTGTCGCAGGTAGGGCCAGGCGAGCAGCACGGTTGTTGGAAAAACAATTACAGATTACAGAGGAGCAGCGCTGTCTGTTGCTCAACATATTATGAGATGTAAATAAGCAGAGCCTCACCAGCAGGAGGCGCTGAAGCACCTCTGCACACGTTACAATTATATTTAACCTTCATCATAATCCATCTATCCTCATTATCATCTACATGTAGGACACGTCATTACTTATTTAACCCTCTTCCTGCCCCACTGACTCCAGTTACTCCACTTCTGCTCACTCACAGTGGGAGGACCCAGGGGGATCAGATACCTTCTGTTTGTGCTTCACAAAGCAGCCTTGGCTCTGATGCTCATCACCCTCAACTTCTAATGAACTGTTTCTGCGCTTCATTTCAGGTCGTCTGAGTAGAGTAATTCCGGTTACGGGGTCGAGTTATTCCGATCACTCGGCCTCGGGGTCGAGTTATTCCGATCACTCGGCCCCGGGGTCGAGTTATTCCGATCACTCGGCCCCGGGGTCGAGTTATTCCGATCACTCGGCCCCGGGGTCGAGTTATTCCGATCACTCGGCCCCGGGGTCGAGTTATTCAAGCTCAGTGAGCAGTTATTGCAGCTGTCGGCTGTTTTCTGACCCGCAGGAGGACGTGAGAGCGTAGCGTTTGAAACAGTGCTCGGATTCATAAAGGTTGAAGGTGAACCACACTTCTTTCTTTCACACTTGGAATTCTTTGCATGATTATCTGGTTTGCAGCATGTGGGAAGTGGAAGCCGTGACTGAGAAAGGTCTGAAAAGCCTTTTTATTCCGAGATGAATGATTACTGGACGCCGAGTGAGTGTAAGGAGCCTTTCTTCTTTGGGTAAGCTGCTTATGGGAGCGCAGGGTTCAGGTGGAAGCGGGTGAAGCTGCTCTGTCTTCACTCTTGTTGTTCCTGTTGTGAGACTCACTTTTAAAAACTGCAATTTTGTGCTTTCTGCTTGTTTGTCTTGAATCGTTTTTGTGGGTAGACTCCGCCCCCTCACCCTTGCGCTGAAGGTTCTCTGCAGGTGGAGAACAATGGCGAGGAGATCTGCTGCTCTGTTTCTGCTGTTCTGCTGCTCCGTCAGTCGGTGCCGGTCGGAGGCTTTGGTCCCCCCGCCGGTGGTCGTCTCCCCGGCCCTCCCTGCCCTCTGGGATGAGCTGCGAGGGTTGAAGGAGCTGGTGCTGAGCCTGAAGGCGGAGGAGGTGGGCCGGCGTCAGATACTGAGGAGGGTGGAGAGCTGGCTGAGGGATGGAGAGGTGGAGGCCGAGCAGCAGAGACAGAGCCTGGAGGGACTGAAGGAGGAAGTGCTCCAACAAGTGGTGGAGCTGAGGGGGAAGGTGGAGGAGCTGGAGGAGCAGAGCAAAGGTGAGACCTCCTCCGTCACATTAAGTGTTGTAGCTGGTCCTCAGAGTGAGAGGTGGTGCTGACTGCAGTGAGTTTAGCTTGTGTAGCACAGGTGAGTCGTGCTGTCCTCAGGTAGGCAAAAAAATCTGAGGAACCACAAACTCCACCCGCAGCAGTAACAAGTACTCGAGTACAGCACTTTAAAGTACTTGATACTGTTTGTGTTGAATTTAAAGCAGCAGTAGTGTACTCAAAGTATCGACGCGCCTCATTAACGGGCTTGTTCTGGGTTCCAGAGAAAGGAAGGAACGAAGTACAGATACTTTTTTACTCTACCTAAGTAGACTTTTCAGGTATCCTTACTTTACTTGAGTCATTTTTTTTTCTTTTTCATTCTCCACCTTTTTAAACAAATATCTGAACCCTGTGCTCCTGACGTTTTCAGAACATTCTTGTTACTTTAGGTTTGGCACATTTGGGGCGGTGGGCGGCGGGGGTTATTATTTCATGTCACTGCTAAAAACATCAAAGAAGGAAATCCTGTTCGTGTATTAATCACTATAACAGTGGTTCCCAAACTTTGCTCCCAAAGAGCAAAGAGTAGAGGACTTAATGGACAGCCCTGGCGTGTCCCTCTCTGTAGATCAAAAGAATTTGAAAGCGCCCCATTAACTTTAATTCTTGCCCTTGGTGATTTATATAGTGCTTGGATGGCCATGATAAACGATTGATGAAATCCAAACTTGCCCATAACTTTGTATAGAAATTCCCAATTAACCCGATCAAAAGCCTTTTCGGCATCTAAGCTCATAAGAACCATCTGAATTTTATTTTTAACTACATGATCAATTATATGTAGTGTTTGGCGAACATTATCTTGCGTCTGTCTCTGCTTAATAAAACCAGTCTGATCCAAGCTAATTATCTGAACAAGAATATTTTCAATTCTTTTGGCAAGAATGTATGTGAATATCTTATAGTCCTGGTTAAGAACACTAATAGGGCGGTAGTTTCCACAGTCAAGCCTGTCCTTTCTCTCTTTAGCTATTAAGGAAATAGATGCCTCGTTCCAAGATGGGGGAATTACTCTTTAAGATATAATTGAACTTTGTTTTCATCAAGGGGATCAATAGATCTTTCATTTCCTTATACCAATCTGATGGAAATCCCTTCGGACCTGGGGATTTATTTGGTTTTAAGTTTGAGATAGCTTTTTTAATTTCAATTTCAGATATGTCCTTGATTAAGGTTATATTTTGATTTCAACTCACCTTTGGTAAGTTAAGTGAGTCCAGGAAGGATATCATACATTTATCATCCACTCTGGGTTATGTGTATAGTTCTTTGTAGAATTTTAGAAAAGCTAGCTGAATGTCTTCCAATTTGTACAGTATGCTGTTCGTTTGAGGGTCTTTTATTTTGTGAATTGTATTTTCTAATTGTTTTTTTTTCAACTTGTAGGCCAATAGTTTTGCTGATTTGCCTCCTACCTCATGGTATCTTTGTTGTAAGAAAAACATATTTTTTTGTATTTCACATGAGAAAATTTCATTCATTTCGTTTTTCTTCTTTTGTATTTCTAATTTCAAATTTATATCTGCACTTATTTTATGGGCATCTTCAAGATCTTGTAATTGCACCTGGAGTTTCCTTAAGTGCTCATTTCTCTTCTTTTTTAAGTTGGTACTGTAGCCTATAAGTTTTCCTCGTATAACTTTTTATGGGATGCTTTTAAGGCATCCCATAAAATACTCAGAGAGACTTCTTCATTATCGTTTTCAGCTACATAATTTATTATATCTTGGCTAATTTGCTCTTTCACGGGGCATAGAATACTTGTATTTAATCTCCAAGATGTGTCTCTTCTTTCATTTCCTAATACTACTTCCAGATACAGTGGGGCATGATCCGATAAATCCATCACTCCTATCCTACAATTCACCACACTGTTAAAGTCTTTTTGAAACATAAAAAAATAATCCAGTCTAGAGTAAAATGAATGTGGGTGAGAGAAAAAAGTATAGTCCTTTTTTATGGGGTTTAACTCTCTCCAAATGTCTATAAGCCCTAAATCCTTTAGAATTAATTTAATATTTTTGGTTATTTTGTTTAATCCCGGGGCGTGTGGGTTTGATGAGTCTAAAGATGGATTGAGTCGAACATTCAAATCTCCTCCCAAAATGAAAATGCCTTGTGCCTCTACAACAATCAGTTCAAAGACCTGTTTAAAAAATTTTAACTCTAATCCTGGGGGAGCATATACATTAATAAGAGTAGTCAGTATACCCTCCAAGTACCCCTTTACTAGCACAAACCTCCCCTCCTTAACCCTTATTTCTTGAATGCATTCAAAATTTAGCCTACTTGATATTAGAATTACCACACCCCTTTTGGAACTCTGAGGACAAGAAGATGAATACTGATTAAATTTCCATTTCCATAACAAGAAATCAAAAAGTACACCCCTAAAAAAACAAACAAAAAAACAAAACAAAACATTCAATCATGTTGTCTTCCGTCAACTTGTGGAAGAGTGCCCTCTTTGCCCTGCAGGCCGGAAGCCCAGTGGTCTGTAGAGTCCAGCTTACTATGCATATAAATGACCCGATTTTAGTCTACTTTTATATGCCCTCTTTATGAAATTAACAAAATATATAACTAAAACATCTTTATGAAAATCAAGTCCGTGAAATCAGTTACTCTTAAATCTCTATAATCTTAATTTTACCTCCAATATGATGCTTAGTCACAAGCAGCCTAATTACCCACAGTTATCTTGGTGCCTAAATGCCTGGAGACGCTCCTTGAAGCCCTGCTTTTGGATCGTGTTTCCTCGTCTCTTCTTCGTGCTTGTTTGCCAAGTCTGCTGTTTTATTTGATCCAAGAGTGTAGCCCTGTCTTTTACAACGTCTACTGATAATCCTCTCTTCACCATATCCGTAGTCACTTCATGCGCCGTGTTGTGCGTCACTGCTCCATCACTGTAGTACACTCTCAGCCTGGCCGGGAAAGGCGACTGGAAGCGAATGTTATTCTCCTTAAGCACCTTCTTCGCTGCCAGATATTCTCTTCTTCTTCGTTGTATCTCCGGGGCATAGTCATTGTCGAAATGTATCCTGGTGCCTTGAAAATCAAACCCCCTAGCCTGCCAGGCCTTTTTGAGGATATTTTCCTTAATACGATAACTTGCGAGTTTGACAACAAACTCCATTTTGGCGGGGCTCCATGAGGGGCTTTCTCAGCACCGGCCCGGTGTGCTCTTTCAATCCCCAACGCGGGGGGAGAAGAGAAACGCATTGTGTTTACAACAGATGGGAATGTGTCCTCTTCCCCCTTCCTTCACGCCATATATTCTGAGATTCTCGCGACGTGAACGTCTCTCTAAATCCACCAGCTTTGTTTTGTAACGCATCTGAAGTTTTGCTAATTTCATTAGTAGCTCCTCCGAAACCTGGATTCGAGTCTCCACAATTTTCAAAAAATGCCTCTCTGTGCAAAATGGGTTTAAAAACATAAACAACTGTGGGATAATGTTTGTCCGTGATTTGGAGAGCCCAGCGCGTGCTCCCCACGCAGGGGAAACAAATTCTGTCAGGGAGACCTACCTTAGCACTAGGGCTGGGTGCTGATTTCTGATTCTCATCACTGGTTTCTATGATCGATTCGATTCAGTTTCGCCTCAGACAGTCAGAAATATTATAATTCTGATCAGTTATCAGTACTGACACTTGTGAGAATGTGTGAGCATCACAGCAGATGCCTTTGTGTCAAAGTAACTGAGGATAAAACACTCTTTGCTCTGCTGAAGTGAAGCAGAGCAAAGTTACAGAGGTTTGATTACAGACACAGCTAAGTGTTTTGCAATTTTGCATCATTTTAAAAAGTTTAAATTTCTTAAGTATTAAACAGCAGAAATGAGGCTTTCTTGTCCGAGGTCATTTTTGAAGAAAAAAAACCAGCGGCCGACAGCGCTGAACAGAACGATAGACTGGTGGGTAATAATTAAGCAAATAATGCAAAAAAAGAGATTTTTAGATGGGAAGATGAGAGAGAGAGAGCTGTGCAGGAAGTGTGATTTTATCGTGGTGGAAGCAAAACAGCAAAAGTCAGAGGGAATTAATGACGACATTTATGTGAAGCGTAGTTTGGATCTTCTTTTTCTGCTGGTTCAGTGAATTTTGGTTGGAGAAAAATGAAACCTGCAGCTTTAGAAGCCGTCCGTCAGGTGAGAAAGCCGACAGGTTCTGATGCGTCAGGCCCGCTTTGTGTTTACATCTTTGTGTGGAATCTGTTTACCTGCTCTCATTTACTGTTTTAGCTGTTTGGTGGTTGTTGAAATTAAAGCTTTAACCTGAGATTCTGGCGTTTCTGGTAAAATACATTTATATTTAAAAATCGATTCAGGATTTAATAAATCGAACGGAAATTCGATTATTGAAACACACCTGTCCATTATGCTAGAAATGTCCAAAGATTCTTTTTGTTTGTTTGTTTTTTTTGTTTTAAATTTATACCGTGCCCCCCCCCCCACTGCCCCCCCCCCTTTTTTACTCTTCT
>VUQG01033400.1:0-10361 GCA_015106755.1 Etia nguti | reverse complement strand
TTTAAGTCACATAAAAAGAAACAGAAGAGGCAAAGCTGGGTGTTGGAGTCGGGTTTAAATGGGCCAGTGTTTCTATTTATTTATTGGTAGGACACCTGAACGACTGCAGGTGTCTGTGAGTACAGGTACTTCAGCATCTAGCTAGCTCTACAGAAGAGGAGCGAGCATAAAGGGCGTAACATTTTTAATTGTCATGTAATTTGAAATGCAGCGTTTCCATCAGCTCGACAAACATCAGCAAACACACAAACTGTCTGTGTGCCATTTGTCTCACAGTGTGTTGCAGCTAAAGGTCCAGCTGATGTATTTCACAGGGAGAGAAAAGACAGAGAGGTAACTTCACTCAGAGATGGAGAAAGATAAGAAAGACAGGACAGGAGAGGAAGAAGAGAGGTTAGATTTAAAGGAAGGGCTGAAAACAAACTGAGGCAGACTAACTGTGTTATTTAGAGGCTGCATGAAAATCCTCTGCAGGATAAACAGGTTAGTTTGTACTGTGATGGGTTTAAAGTAAAGTGTGTGACTGGTGCACAGTGTCTGTCTAATATAAAGACAGCATGAACAGCAGACTGTCAGTGGAGAGGATGGACAACTCATGAAACATCTGCTCACATCTCAATGAATTCAGTTGTGTATATCCACAGAGAGCAGCAGGTCAGCTGATCACAGCCTGCACACTAAGACCATCTTCTGAAGCTTTCAATATTTCCAACACCAGTATCTGTACTTCTACTTAAGTACAGAACGTGTGTACTTTTGCCATCTCGTCTGGGTCCGGTCAGAGTCCCGTTCTGGATCCAGGACCGGACCTGGACTAAGTCTGGTCTCACCGGTCCGTGTTCAGGTTCTTCAGCCTCTGGGTCTGAGGTGGTTCTAATGTCCTGTGTCATCCCTCAGCTCGAGCCGTCGATGTGTCGGAGCTTCAGTCCAGGCTGAACAGCAGCGAGCGCTCGACGGACGACCTGAAGAAGAAGAACTCGGGTGAGTCTCGGACCCTCGTCGTCACCTGAACAGCCGGCTCGCAGGTGTCTGGACCTTAAACTGGGTTACTGCTGTGTCTGCAGCTCTGGCGGCAGAGCTGCCGTTCCTGCAGACGAGACTGAGGGCGAGCGAGAGCACCGTGGAGCAGCTAAGGAGGAAGAACGCAGGTCCTCATCATCATCATCATTGTCATCAAGCACTCACTGTTTGGTGACTTTGTTTTAATTTCATACATTAACCAACTTTTCTTTGAAGCAGAAAGTCCCACTAACTGTATTTAAAGGTGGACATACAGAGGTGTACATCTTTTATATACAGTCTGTGGCTGTGAGCCTGACTTATGATGCTGAGCCAATGAGGAACTTGAAAAACCGGAGGTGATGTTTGTACTGACAGGTGACGCTGTGTGCCCACTGGGGGGCGCTGCTCACACTGACATTCACTCATACTTCCTCATCAGAAAAACTTCAGACTAAAAGTCTCCAGAGTTTTATTTTGTCGAGCAGTCGTGTGTAAAGACCCACTTCCTGTGTGTGTTTGCTGGTTTTCAGTCCTGGCGGCCAGACTGTGTAACACCGAGAGTCTGATGGAGGAGCTGAGGCGTCAGATCTCAGGTCAGATTCACTTCCTGTCCTGCTGACTGTGTTCATGACGATGGAGGGTCGAGTTTGTCTTTTAGTGTCGGCTTAAACTTTAAAAACCGCCTTAAAAAAAACTCTTGAGAGGAGTTTTTGTAATTGACGCTGAATATTTAAACCATCACCACCGGGGGGCGCTGTTGTTGTTTTCAGATTAACATTTCATTTTGCCCCCGCCCACCGTTTTAAATAAGAACATGTTCTTCACGTCTCACCCGCTAAAATCACCTTTTGTTTGGTTGTTTCATGTGTTGGTTCGGTCCCTCTCAGGTTGCCGAAGGCCGACTGAGATTTTTCCGTGTGTGCTGCAGGACTCGGGACCCGAATTTGTGTCTTGAAGACTTCTTTTTTGTGTACTGAATAACCTCAGACCGAATCAGACTTGATGGCCTCCATCACAGCTTGTCTGATGTAAACGCGAGTTGTTGTTGTTGCGCGAGCGTCGTCCCGAGTGTCTGCAGACGGTAGCGCCGCAGCCTTTAATGATGCATGTCGACACTTTGCAGAGTTTCCTGCCTCCAACGCCTCGTCTCTGACGCCTGACATGTTGGAGCTGGTGGCTCGACTGGGCGCCCGTCTGGAGGAGCTGAGCTCTGACACTGAAGGTGAGTCAGCTGATCGATCAGCTGTTTATGTGCCGAGTGACGCTGACGTCTGCCGGGTGGGCGTGTTGTTTGTTTCAGCTCTGCGGGGTGGACTTAAGTCGCTGCTGAAACCTGCTTCAGACCTGCAGCAGCCAAGCTCCTCACCAGGTACATCATCCATTCATCCTGCAGCGGCTCGTTTACCTGAAAATTGCCTCATTACCTTCACTTTGTTGGAAGCACACTTTTCAGATCAGAGTTCAGTGAGATTTCATTTCATTAAACTTTATTGATCCCGAAGGAAATTGGGTTAAGGTGCCGGCATTCCAGCGCCATCTTGCCCTTCCCACCATGCATACATTACACAAACATGACATGGGGAAGACAGCTTGGAGAGGTAGAACAATGGAAATACACAATACGAGGAAAGAAGAGGAGAAAAAATAATTCCACCCAGACTGAGCTCCTAAAGGGAGGTCAGTTTGAGAACGGAAAAAAACACACCTCAGCACATGGATCGTCACATCTCACAACATACAAAGACATAAGTACATCGGAGGCAGTGTCTGAGTACGTGTGTGTGTGTGTGTCCTGTATTCAGCTCGTGAGACAGTGTCCTTTCACCCAGTTAAGTGAAAGTCAGCAATCGCCCAGTCGACGCAGGTGACTTTGAGGAGTAGGAGGATAGGGCAGAGAGTCGTACACAGTCTTGTAATCAGGGAGAATTTCAGGCTTCAGGCTCGGAGCTTCCAGTTGGTGAGGGGAGGCCACATGAAGAAAGTGATTGTTTGGGTTTGGTTTAGGGTGAAGAACTGCATTCCAATTCCGCAGTTACTCTAATGTCCATCACTGGTCCCAATTCTAGATCTCCTGTTGCAGAGCCGTGAGCTTCTCCATGATTTTATCCATATTGCGCTACATAAGCACAGTCTGAGTGCTCGTGGCTCTACCCACCGTCAATCATGCCGACCAGCCTTGTGGGATTTTGAGCAGCTTTAACTGCTTTTCATTATTCGTCGATAAGCCGGGACCGTGCCAGCTCCAATCAGCAGGAACCCCATCATCACGGTTTCCAATAGGTAGAAGTCTTCAACGTCCTCCATTGAGAGTGTTGCCAGGCACACGATACGCCACTCGTTTAAATGAAAGACGTTACTGATCGATGATTTCTGTTGAAGCCGTTCGTGTTTACTCAGCAGGGATCATCTGTCCATCGTTTCTCCTTTCTCAAATTTCAGTCGAGTCGCCAGATGTTTCGATGCTCGGCAGCAGGCTGAGTGACGCTGAACGCTGCTTGGATGAGCTGCACACACAAACCTCAGGTGAGTCTGTCCATAGGTGTGAGTTACCTGCAGCAGGAGCAGCTGACCTCAGAGCTGTGCCACCCTTACAGATGTTCACCAACCTGTTTGTTTCATCGGTGTTGGTGGATGTTTGAATCCAGAGGGTCAGGGTTACTGTGTGATAATGGGACTTTCCAGATGTTTTAAGTGACATTTCCAGTGATCATATCTCTCTACTGTAACATGTTTAAATACCTGCGTCCGTGTTGACAGCACATTCTTGGACACCTGCTGGAAGACGTGTGAAGGACACACGCTCCAGTCGTGGTTTTTTACACGAGATCTGGATCCGATTCAGTAAACGAGGTGAAGAGTTTCTGGTTAACGGGGATCGTCTTCTCTCCTCTCAGCTGTCAGAGCCTCGTTGGAAGAAAACCTGTCGGCTGTGAAGAGTCAGGTGCAGCAGCTGGAAATGACCAGCACAGGTAAGTCAGGTGGTGTGAGTCGAACGTGTCACAGCATGCAGGCTGCTTTAGTTTCTGAGTCAGTTGCTCTCAGTTAAAGGTAGTTTACCTGTGACGTGTTTCCCCTGCTGTTTTCAGCTCAGACTGACTCAGTGAAGCAGCTGCAGCTTAAACTAAACTCCACAGAGCATCAAATCCACGAGCTGCAGACTGAAACATCAGGTAAATGAATGAAATCTCAGGAGAAATGAACTGGATCTATGTGAGGGCCCTTTGATTTTCTACTGTTCACGTTTCAGATCAAAGCTCCAAACTGATGAAGCTGCAGACAAAAGTGAACACGAGCGAGAGTCTGCAAGGCAACCTGAACACAGGTACACCTGTGAAAAAGCACGCAGTAAGAATCGCTCTGAACACACTCACAGCTGCTGTTTCTGTTTAGAGATGTTCAACAGGCTGAGAGATGGAGACAAACAGCTGGAACACCTGCTGTCTGAACACACAGGTAACAGACGAAGGGTTAAAGTCACTTGTTTGTAGAAACTGTAGACCCTTCAAAGCAAAGAGGAAACTATTTATGGAACATGAAACTGAGGAACTCTTTAGAAATTCTGTGTGAATGATGACAAAGTGGTTTGTTGTGCAGCCATGGAGGTCAGATTGAGATCCTCTGAGACACAGCTGGAACATCTGGAGACTCGTGCTGCAGGTACCATCATCAGCTCCTACCTGAGGTTTCAGGAGTCGCTCATTAAAGCTTTCAATCAGACATGAAGTGAGACTGAGATGACGGGTAACACACGGAGCTTCAGACCTTTACGCCACTGTTTATAACTGTTGTTGTCATTGTTATTGTTGCTCTGCTTGTAGCTGTAAACAGAGCTGCAGAGCAGATGTTACCAGGTGAGAGCTTTGTGAACACTCCAGAAGATGCAGATGAAGGTCGGGGGTCTCGGTTTGTTCTGCAGGTGATTAAAATAAAAACTGTTTTCAGGCCGTGACATCGAGCTGTCGGCCATGATGCTCAGACTGAACGTCACCGAGCGGCAGGTGGATGAGCTGATGACACAAAACACAGGTGACCTCCGTTACGTCGCCGGATGTCTGATGGCGTTTACCTGAGTTCACCGTGTGACACTGTTTTCAGGGCAAGCTGCTGAGCTGGGGTTTGTTTCGGACCGACTGACGGCGGCACAGAGACGCACTGATGGTAACCAACGACCTTGTGAAGCTTTCTGCGTCCGATTAACGTGAATCACATCCGAATCATTTCTCTCAGAGCTGCAGATCCGGCTGAATCAGCTGAGGGCCTCGTCCGAGGAAGGAGGTCAGCCACGCGTGCGTCACTTTAAACGTCCTCACCAAACCCGCTGTGGATTAAACATCAAATCTGTCTCTTGCAGGTGAGCTGAGGGTGGCGTTTTCAGCTGGGCTGACTGATTCAGGGTCAGTGGGACCGTTTGATGAAGAAACAACTCTGATCTTCTCCAAAATCATCACCAATGTCGGCGAAGCCTACAACCAGACAGCAGGTAGCTCTTAGCGTGGACCTCACAGGAAGCACGCGCTCACGTTCACGCTGATGATAGAAATGGATTTTCTTTAAAAAGTGGGGGAAATATTCAGCTCAAAGTAACAAATATGTTTGATAAACACATTAATATAATTCTGCACATACAGTCAAAGGTGGAGAGGGTGGAGCTCCTCCCTGAGTCGGTGTCTGACTTTATGACACCTGTGCTGGTCCTCAGGTGTTTTCACGGCTCCTGTCAGAGGACTTTACGTGTTCAGCTTCACGGCTGCAGATTACCTGAAAGGTTACATGGGTCTGTACCTGTACAAGAACTACCAGCCGATCGTCTTCAGCCTCGACCTGAACGACCACGGCGGCTACGCCTCCATAAGCAACGCCGTGTGTCTGCAGCTGGAGGAGGGCGACCGGGTCCGCCTCGGCCTGCCGGCCAGCTACCGCCTCTATGACGACTCCCGAAATTTCAGCGTGTTCTCCGGCTTCCTGCTGTTCCACCTGTGATGGTGAAGTCCCGGGATCCACCCATATTATCCAATCTTTGTACAGCAGAGCGAACAGGAAGTGGGATTAAAGAAGCCACGCCCTTAATAACGCAATCTTTAATATAATGTAAAGCGGATGAAATGATCTACAACGACCTGTAAACATGTTTAACATGAGTCTCACTGCTGCCTCGCTGGCTGTCTGAGGAACTGCAGCTGTTTGTGCTCCAGTGATCATTTCATGCAAAAATCTCAGGAGCGGTTACTTTAGCCCCGCCCTTCCCCTGTGACTGTAGCAGTTAGTGAAATAGCGGTCTCTTCTATCGATTAATAAAGCTTTAACAGACGTGCTGATTTTTGGTTTTTTTGTGTGGCAGTAAAGTCGGAGATCACAGCGGGTCTGAAACTTTTATTAAATGTGACGAAAACATGAAAACGTTTCAAACTACAAATTTATCCCCACAAACAACCCGAAGATATCAAAATGTACGACCGCGGTAACAGCAGGGCTTCAAAACATGCCAGTCAGCGTGACGCGAGGGGGCGGAGTCAGTAGTGTAACAGCTCATCATCACAATAAGTACAAAGTCCTAGCATCAGATCACAAAGTCTGGTATTGCTCTGTGGTCGGTGAAAAGTGTCTCTACAGTTTAACGACAATCAATAATCCGATCGCTCCTTCAGGTTGACGGGCCGGCGAGAAGTTCGAGGAAAGAAAAATGTCTTTGATAAAAACGAGGAAGATCATTGCATCAGTTTAAAAACAAAATGGCTTCAGATCCTTCGTCAAAAGGGGGCGGGGCTCAGGTGCTGCTGTTGATCCTCCTGTGGACAGCCTGCAGGAGTAGCAGTGAGTACTCCTCCAGAAGCGCAGCCGTCTTCACCTCCCCCACACCTCCCAGCCCCCCCTCCGCTGCCAGCATGCCGAGGGGCAGGGCGTCCAGCTCCGCCTTCATCGCATGGAAGGCCTCTGATAGGACGAGAGACATCTGGTGCTGGTCGGGGGCGGATTCATCTGAGGAGGAGGCCCTCACCTGGAGGAGGAGGAGGAGAGGTGAACACTGCAGTGACCATCAAACATAAGGTGGGCGGAGTCTTTTACTCACTCTCCTGTACAGGTGCGTTGCTCTCTTAAAGCAGCTCTGCAGCTCATTGGTCAGAGCCCTGCAGCTCTCCACACTTATTGGCTCGTCTGCAGAAAGAGAGAGAGAGCAGCAGGTGAGGTCACTAGATCGGTTTGTTTTTACTTGGTTTGTTTTGTTTTAAACAGACTGCAAATAATGATGCGATGAAAGCAGAGACGACAGAAACGTCTCACCAGTCACACAGGAGAGGAAGGGTGAGGAGGAGGAGCCAAAGAGATGACAGGATGAAGAGGAGGAGGGTTAGAATCCAAACCTGCGTCGTCCATCTGCCTGGCGCCGCCGTCTGCAGTACCATGAGGCCATGCTTCCTGTTGTGCGGGAGTCAGGGGGGAGACGGACACCGGAGGAGGCTGGGAGGAAGTTGAGAATCGGGGGAGGGAGGGTTTGTCAGGAAGAGGCCTGCTGCTACTGGTGACACGAGCCTGGAGACAGCGGGTGGGTAGGGGCATCTGGTTACCATGGTTCCCCAGAAATGAGGAGGAAGACGAAGAGATGACAACTGGGATCACAGCTGCATGAGGGGGTGTGGCCAGAGTAAAGGTAGAGGGCACCACGGCAACAACAGGAGGTGGAGTCTCTTTGATTTGAGAGGAAGGAGTTGGTGATGTCACTGCCAGGTCATCAGTGGGTTCGGGGACGTTAAGTCCATCGCCCACAGAGACGGAGCGGGACATCTTAGCCATGGAGCTGGCGGTGGGGCTCATGTAGGAGCGCAGCCCCGATGCAGTCAGGGAGGATGAGGAAGACTTCCTGGTGGTGGTGGCGGCCAGAGCGGCAGCAGTTTCCTGTGATGGGGACCTAGGGGAGGCAGGGCTTGGTTTCTGAAGGGGCGGTGCCGTAGATGGGGGGCGTCGGGGGGTGCTGGTACGCTCAGGGGGAAGGAGCAGCTGCGGGGGTACCTCCTCTCTGAAGGGACAAGAGGTCATCTGGGAGATGGCGGAGTCACCTGATGATGAGAGAGACAGGAAGTGATGTAATTAAGTCCTCGAATCTGGAAAAAAGAAACATGTCGGTAAACTCAGAGTAACACGGACACAGTTCTCGCTGTAGCGCACCCCATGGCGTGAACTGATTCTAATGTTACTGAATAGTTGAGGCCTTCTGTGACTGGTTCATCAGTCTGTGGAGTGACAATACTAACTCAATATGTGGGTTAGTGCAACATCAGACAGCAAGCTAAGGTTAGCTAACACTAGCCATAAGTGAGCCGGTTTAAACTATGTGACTTCGAGGAAATAGTGTGGAGACCTTTCCCTCAATTAGCTGAAACCTATCGCTGCAGTAAAATATTATCCTGAGAGCATAAGATCAAAGCTGATCTGCTGACTTACCTGGACATTTTCCAGTTCATCAGGTAACGTTATGAACTGTCACCAAATTTATTCAGTGTGTTAAATTTATGCTAGCTATCGCGAGCTGCTTGTTAAAGCATCAATGAAGCTAACAGAGCCACAGTACTAAGTTATATCAAACAGTGTCAAAGATGTAACATTTAATTGCTACAGGGTATGGTTAGCCAGCTAGCTGTAATTTAGCTTCTTTACGTCCAGGTGAGCGCTCATAGTCAGGTGTACAGTGTATGCAGCTACTTGGAGGTCCACAGTCTCTTTTGGACAGTGGGTGTTGTGCTGTTTACCTGTATGTGTGGTGGGCTGAGTGTTACCTGTGTCAGTCAGCAGGCTGTGGAGTGACTGAGCCTTTCGAAGTCCAGCAGAGGAGTTCAGGTGGGAGGCGGCAGCCCGGGCTGTCGGTCCCTGGTTCCTCCTAGACTCCCCTGCAGTTTGGGCATTCTTCTTGAGTAGGGAGGGTCGGTGGACCTGCTGGGTCGAGGGGGTCTCCTCCTCCAGGATCTGGAGCTGGTTTGGAACCTGAGGAGGCTGGGCTTGGTCCTGAAATGAGGTGGCCTGAGGCTGGTTCTGTTTTTGGGTTTGGTCCTGGGTCCACGACACCTTCTCGTCCTGCTTCTGGCTCTCTTCCATCAGAGGTCGGACCTCGGAGACCAGTGGACGAGCCTTTGCCTCCCCGGCGCCAGCCCCAGAGGTCCGAGATGGGAGAGGAAGCACGGTCTGGCTGAGAGAGAGAAAAGAAAAGCTCTGAGTGATCCACCAAACATGTGTGTAGGGACCACATGCTGCTAGGTGTCCACAGAGTGTTCAGGCCACCGGTGATTCTCAGGACACTGTGTCTACAACAAATATTCTCCTGTTTGTTCAGATGCTGTCCCACAGCTGAGCCTGCGCGTCTGCAGCCAGGAAGCTGTTATCGGATGCTGTGTGTGACGGTGTTTCTACCTTGTGGCTGTGCTTTGGGTGAGGAACCGGGAGGAGATGCTCAGACTCTCGCTGGAGTTGTGAGACGCTCTGCTTGGACATCCTGTCAACACACAGGTCACATATTCAGCTGTAACTGAGTCTGCTGTGATTCCTCAGAAACAGATTCAAACGCTGTCGCTCAGGACAGGGTAGGAAAAATGCTGAAATCAGTTGCTGAGCTCTGCTGCCATACCCGAGGCAGAAAGCTCGGCGAGCGTCACAAAGTTCTCCTTCAGGAACGCCTCCTGGTCGGGAGTCTGGGGTACGGGTTTCCTGCAGTCTCCGCCACCTGGTCCTCTGTCCTCCTCATCCTCCAGTTCATCCTCCACCTCCAGCTCGTAGGAGTTTCCGTCTATGCTGAGAGGCTCTGTGGGCTCCGAGTCTGATGGGCAGAAGAAGAAGAGGGTTGGGCTGATAAAGACAGGTGAGGGGCAGCAGCAGCAAGGCGGCTCACAGACAGGTGAGTGCGTCTCACCGTATCCTGCAGGTCTGTTGGGACTCGACAGTCTGGAGCTGAATCCCAGCGAGCAGCCACTGTCGGGACTCGGTTTGTCCTGCAGTCCACCTGCAGCAGCAGAACGTGCCTCCTTCACCTGGAACTCACTGACAGCAGGGGGAGGGGCTTATTTGGTGGTGAAAGTTAACGTCATCAGTGAATTCTGATCAGGACAGGAAGCAGTCCTACCTGCCCGCCACGCTCACTCTGTCCTCCCATTGGTCTGGATACAGCACCGGGTCCTCTATGTCTGCGCTCTGATTGGACAGGAGGATAAAATCTGGTCTCTGTACCTGTATGTACAGAATTCCATCAACACATCTGAGTGAGGTTCATCTCACAGCTGGAAAACAGCTGAAAAAAAAGAGGGAGGGAGGGAGGGAGGGAGGGAGAGGGAGAGAGAGAGAGAGAGGGAGAGAGAGGGAGAGGGAGAGAGAGGGAGAGA
>VUQG01033388.1:0-11770 GCA_015106755.1 Etia nguti | reverse complement strand
GCCCTGGCAGAGCCCATCACCCACGGGGAACGAGTCCGACTTATTGCTGGCTATGCGAACCAAGCTCTTGCAACGGTTGTATAGTGATCGAATAGCCTGTAGCAATGGGCCAGACACCCCATATTCCTGCAGCACCTCCCCCTTCTTAAAAATGGGGACCACTACCCTGGTCTGTCAGTCCAGGGGTACCGCCCCTGATCTCCACGCAACATTGTAGAGGCGTGTCAACCAGGACAGCCCTACAACATCCAGAGCCTTAAGGAACTCAGGGCGGACCTCATCCACACCAGGGGCCCTGCCACCAAGGAGTTGTTTAACTGCCTCAGTGACCTCACCCCCAGAAATTGGCGGGTCATCCCCCTCATCCCCAGACTCTGCTTCCTCCACAGAAGACGTGTCAGTGGGATTAAGGAGGTCCTCGAAGTATTCCTTCAACAATTTTCTCAGTCGTAGTCAGCAATGTTCCGCCCAACCTATACACAGTACAGGTAGAGCACCGCTTTCCCCTCCTGAGTCGCCTGACGGTTTGCCAGAATCTCTTCGAGGCAGTCTGAAAGTCTTTTTCCATGGCCTCTCCGAACTCCTGACACATCTGAGTTTTGCTTCAGCCACTGCCCGAGCCGCATTCTGCTTGACCTGTCAGTACCTATCAGCTGCCTCCGAAGTCCCACAGGCTAACCAAGCCCGATAGGACTCCTTCTTCTGCCTGGTGGCTCCCTTCAGCTCTGGTGTCCACCATTTGGTTAGGGGGTTACCACCATGACAGGCACCAACCACCTTGCGGCCGCAGCTCAGTGCAGCAGCTTTGGCAATAGAGGTGCTGAACATGGTCCATTTGGACTCAGTGTCCCCAGTCCCCCTTGGAATGCTGTTGAAGCTTTGCTGGAGGTGTGCGTTGAAGATCTCGCGGACTGGGGCCTCTGCTAGGTGTTCCCAGCGCAGCCTCACTTTATGCTTAGGCGCGCCAGGTATGTCCAGCGTCCTCCCCCGCCACCTGATCCAACTCACCACCAGGTGGTGATCAGTTGACAGCTCAGCCCCTTCTCTTTACCCGAGTGTCCAGAACATATGGCCTTAGGTCTGATGATACGATTACAAAATCGTTCATCGACCTGCGGCCTAGAAAAACATGAGAGGAGAAAAAAAGAGAACTCTACTCAGACTGAGCTCCTGATAGGGGATCAGTATGAGAATAGAAAACAAAAACTCCTCAGCACAAAAGTACATGAATGTTCACACCGTGACACCACGAAAATATGTGACAAGCAACAGGGGTGGGTGAGTAGGGTTAGAGTAAGCCAATGTAGACAGCAGCATTGGGTCGCGGTATCTCTGCACAGGTCCAACTGGCCCACCATCTGCATCGGATGGGGGGCAAGCATCTGAAACATTTGGAATTGGCGAGGGGAGTGAGTGTGCATCTGTGTCAGTGTACATGCGTATGTGTGCGTGTGTGTGTGTATCCTGTGTTCAGCTTGAGAGAGAGTCAACCAACGCAGCCAGCGCAGGTGTCCTTGAAGGATAGGGTCAGAGAGACTAAACATAATCCTGTTATCAGGGACAAGAATTTGTTGTTCCAGAGCCTCATGAGTGAGGGAGATGGTTGTTTGGGTTAGTGCGGACAACTGCACCAATTTCGCAGTTGTTCTTAATGTCCATCACTGGTCACCAGGTCTATCTATTTCCCGTTGCAAAGTCTTGAGCTTCTCCAAGATCTTCCCATATGGGCCATATGGCATTCCATAAACACAGTCTGAGTACTCACGGCTTGCCCATCGTCAATCATGTTAGCCAGCCTTTGGGGGTTTTGGACAGGTGTAACCACTTTCTTTGTTCTTCGATAAGCCAGGTCCAAGCCAGCTCTGATTAGCCAGAACTCTGTTATCATGGTTCATAATGGTAGATCTCGTTCAGTGACCTCCATTGAGAGTGTCGCCAGGCACACGATGCAAACGACCATCGAGTATCCGGCATCAAATGTCTCTGCAGGACAATCAGGGCTCCCCCGAGCCCAGGCTTCTCATTAAGAGTAGAGTGTGCCTAAGTGCTTTCTATCTAACATTTACATTCAAATGGTAGCATCGGGGTTCGGTATCTTCCCCAAGGATACTTTGGCATGCGAACTGGAGCAGCCAGGGATCAAACCACCAACGTTCTGATGAGTAGATGACCTGCTCTACTACCTGGTCAACTAAATGGTCAACACCCTGGTCAACTCTGAGGCAACAGAACAGGATTGGGTGATGGACTTCAACTGTGTAGATTATGTATAAACTAAGTGCTCAGTGCTAAATACCTAAATGTGATGAATACAAACCCCTCTAAGATGAAAGACAAGTTACAGATCTCATCTGCTTTCAGCATGGAACACAGGAAGGACTGAAATTAAACCGATCTAGATTTTTAGATCTGTTCTTTGTGCCATATTTGTAAATGTGATGTAATTGTGTAATCAGTGAGTGATCAACAGGAAGGAGTGTAATGGAATTTTAAGGTTCTGCTCTTCCCTGTGCCGCGCTGACCTGACTGAATATGTTCCATAGCATCATGTCAACATATACTCTTTCAACACAAGATATACTCAACTGTACAAGTTTTCTTTTCCACTGAATGTTCTGATTATATTCTGTGACCACGGCAGGTCGATAATAGAATAATTTATTCTGTGGTTGTTATTCTTCTTGGTCAAAAGGCACAGAGACTGCTGTTTCACATCTGGCTCCTTTGCAAAAGCAAATTAGAACCTCACAAAACCTCAAATTTACATAACAGCCATGAAGAACTAAGGGAAGCTCAAAAGCAAAAGTGAGTCCCAAAGGGGATTTCCATGCATGGTCAAACAACAGATTAACACAACGTTTAATCTTCTGGAAGGTCACAGGAACACACAACGTCTTGTAAACAGCCAAAGGCCTCTGATGGGTGATGGCAAAGATCACAGGGCTGTGTCAACAAATGTTTTTCTGGACAGATGAGACCAAAATATGAACAAATGAGAATCATGATTTTATGAGAAAAATAGCCCAGGATAATTGCTGCAATGTAAGGAATCAGAGATAAGATTCTCATGATTCTAGTGAAGCAGAACAACTATTCAAGAAACCACTAGGTGGCAACAGGTCAGCATCTCAGTCCACTCCGCTCCTTGTTAAATAACAGTAATGAGAGTTTTTTTATTCTCAGCAAGCAATACTTTACTTATTGTTGTAATAAAGAAACAATATATCTGTCACCTTCATTCATCATTTCATTTTTTGTTGAATTCCCTTCAAGATATTAAAATTCAGATTGACCCTTTATTTACGGTAACATGGTATTCCATATTGAGATTTTAGCACAGAAAGGTCTTGTATAACTGTGCTCCTTTCAGTAAGAAAAAGAAACAAAGAAACCATAAATTTCACATGAGGAATGCGTGAAATCAAATTTCATACTGTTATTGTTCAGTACTGCAGTTGTTATGGCCGTCATTGCTATGGGAATAGCTGTAGGAATGCTTGTTCCTCTGTCCCCTTCTCTAATGCTGTCCACAGCTTTCACACTTGTCCCTCCTTTACCATGTGCCCTGTTAAATATCAGCACACACATTAAATGTTTTCTCTTTTTTTTCCTTTTCAAATGCAAAAATCCTGATGACAGTTGTCTGGATACTTTTTCCCCAAACTAAAACCACAGTTTCCAAAAGTTGATTCTGTTCATCTGGACGTAGCGTTTTGTGGGAGAAACGTTTCGTCACTCATCCAAGTGACTTCTTCAGTCTCAGCTGACTGCAGGTTTCCCCAATCTTATAAACAGTACATTTGCATAACGACTGAAACCAGCCCACTGAAGGAACAATGGGCTGGGAGGTCAGTTCCTTAATCTTAATTATGCAAATTCTCATGACCATTGATCAACAGTTTACCCTTCAGACAAACTCATTTTGTTACTTTGAAATACACATGAAACATGACAATGGCTACGTTTTAACACCTATTTTTATTGGTTGCTCTTGAGTGTAAACAGTTTGAATCAAAATGAAATCAAACACAATATGATTTAAACAAGTTTATTTAGCACTTTCTTAAATGCCATAACATAAGGGCAAAGCATTTACATGTGCTGCTGATACTTTGTGCATTGCATGGAAAGCCAGGTTCCCAAGGGCAACGCTGCAGCTAGGTGGTATCCCACACTGTTGTCCGGGAACGAGCTGGAATCAGGCTGTTTGCTTTCTGGGGCCTGTTGTCTTTCATCAAAAACATTCCCGACATGGGGGCAAGAAAAGCACGCTGAGGGGGCAGCAGTTTAGACCAAGCAGGGCGGATACAGGGCATCCAGCATCCTGGATACTCGCTGCTGCTAAACCTCATCCATGGCGACGCATTTTAGGATTATCAGAGCTCTCAAGGCTCAGCTTCTACACCACCTCTGTCTACGCCTGCAGTATTACATGAGTGGGTCGAGCTGGTGTTATACACACTTTAATATTTAGCTCATTTGATCTTTATTTGAAGCAGTAAAAAACAAGACTACATGAAACACAGAATAGAATTTAAGTGCCATTTTTATAATCTAACAACAAATTACTGCGACTACATGTACATTTATGCAATTGTTACAGTTTTATTTAATAAAGATGATTTGTGTCTAACCACTTTTAGACTCCTGCATAAGTGCCATTGTAGAAGAAAGGCTTGTCTGTCACACAGTGACCTATGACCTCAGGTGTCCATCTCTGGATCTTGGGCTTGCCGTCTTGGCCTGGCCGGACAATGACAGTGCTTCTGGATGCCACTGAAGGGTCTTCATTGAAGAAGTTGAAAGGCCTAAGAAAGAAGCCCACGGCATTTCCCGGAGTTGCAGTGTTGGGGATGTCCTCTGAGTGAGGCACATGTAGAAAACCCACTGTCACCCAGGCTACCAGGTCCTGCATGCAGAAGAGTAAACATGACCGTGGAATTTTTACTATAGCGCCCAGATTAGGTGGTTTTTTTTAATGTAATTAAAGGCCAAATGAAAGAAAATGCGTCATTCTTGAGTTACCATGATGACGAATGATTCTTTTGAAAAGAGAAAAGTTAAACTAATGACGTAAACTCTTAGAAGGACGCTGTCCATCACTGTATTGTGACTCATTCCATAGTTACTCTCTGAAACTAGTAAAAAACACAGGATGTGAATTACATTTTGAGATAGGTGACTGTATCGGTTAAGCTACTGGAACTTGCTGAATCTGTTAGCGAGCACTGAGATGACCCGTGTTTGTCCTAAAAAAGTAGATTTAAACAATGTTACTAATCAGTGTGTGAAAAATGTGTTGGCTTTTTCTGTGGAATATATTTCAGGTTTATTTTCTATGAGAAAGCTGTCAGTCTCCATGTTCTAACTTCATGTTGAGGCTAGCACAGTGTGAAAATATGGGACATAGGTAAGGTATACATGGATCAAGTTTTGCTACTGTACCTGATTGACTATGTCCTCGTTGTTGCGGATGTAGTCCTCAAAGGACACAGCAGGTTCCCATGGGTCATTCTGGGTGTATATGCTGCTGCTGGTAGCTTCACTATCCTTATGACGTGTCACAGCCAGAGGATATCTAGGGGGAAACATTTCACCAGGAAACATTTGTTTTATCTGTCATTCTGACAGATGACAGGTGAAGAAAACATACAGACAAAGCGCCGCCTTTGTGCTGTGAGATTTGTACCTACTTGTATGAACTTGTAGTAATGTCTGCAACAGTGCTACGTTTTTATAGCTGCATGTTAAAGGAGTACACACAGATGTGGATTTGGGAGTATCATACAGCGAGTTAGATGAAGAGATGAATGCCTAGTATGTGAGTTCAGCACAAAGATGGACAGTGGCTACATTCAGAGCATTTCAGGATTTTCACCAGGAGGAAATAATGAGTATTTTTCTCATTATTAACATAAAGACCAAGTGAGAAAGTACCACAGTTGGCCTCATTCATACACTGTGATGAATGATTTAACCTATATGATCACATTTGCCTGGCTCATCAATATATTTCTAACTTCTTCATGGTTTTTTCAAGTTGTTTCTATGTATAAAAATGGCTGACATGAACAGTAGGCTAATAACTGATTATGCCTAGTCAAGGAAACAACATTTTACCTCGACCAGCTGATGCCATTCTCCTCTCTCCAGCCTCTCGGGAGGACACTGTGTGCATGTGAGTTAAACTGAATCCGGTAGCCCTTCTGGTGGCCCCATTTATTCTTCTTATTGGGGTTGTAGAAGTGCACATAGCGGGGAAACTTTTTGCCAAAGCGGAAGGCGGCAGATCGCTCGGTCCTGTGTTCTGTCCTGTGGAGCTTGGACTGGACGATGAAATGCTTTGGGCTCCACGGATTTGTGAAGTTCACAAATTTGAGATCCAGGGTCTCAAAGCTGTTTTCTCGACCTGTGGTGGAGAGAGGGGAAAGAGCTGTCAGGAGAGTCTGGTCTGGTGATGCCCTACAAAAATATTGATTTTGCATCAGAAATCTCTAGTTGTAACAGAGTTGTCCAGATCAATAGAAGATGTTGTTAGTTATTCACTTAAACGTGTCGCATAGCCAAGATCAAATGATAGTGCACACAGTTGTTTCCTTTTCAACTGGGTAAAGTCCACAAAACCTATTTATCTGGCAAGGCATCTGTAAAAGGCTTAGTCATAGCTCAGAGAGAGGTGCCTTTTTGCCATTATCAGTGAACTGACACCACATTGTGCTGTGTGTGCGTTAGAATAATGAAGCCAAACAACTTCCCAAAGTGACTTGTTCTCTTAATTCTCTTTTCTCTCGTTACATTGCTGCATTTATTTTCATTTCTGTATTTGAGTAGTTTCTATAGGGGTTTGCAAGCAAAGGAGAATGTGTTTATGCTGCTTAAATTAGGGAAAGTGCACAGTTGCAGTTTACTGGTAAAAAAAGTAGGTCTATGACATGATGCAAGCTCTGGTCTCCAACATTTTTTAAAATGTTTTGTCTATTTTTCCAGTACACACAGTTGCAGGTTGGACTGGAAAAATCATGTGACTTCACTATAATACTCACCATCAATATCCAGGTCCACTTTATAATGGATGAGGTGTGTGTGCAGGTTACCCAGCACGTAGTTGTACACCTTTGAACCATAGTGAAGGCCATTAGGTGTAAAGAAAGTGGCGTGGATGTATCCAGTAGCACTGACCTTCACTTCCACCACCCCATTTTGGTAGAAGAGGAAGTCCCAGATATAATCATAGTTGTAAACTGTTGAGGTTGTCCGCAACACGAGCACAGTGCTTTCCAGCCCTCCAAAGAAATTATAGCCCCCCTGAAAGTCAGAATTAAAATGCCTCCTCAGAGGCATAGCCATTGTCATCTCAAAAATACAGAGAGCATTCTTATGGTGCACAGGTTTGTCTGTATCAAAGTAGTGGTAAAGGTCAATAAAAGTGGCAATTTCTGGACAGTCAATTCCTGGTGCCAGCTCAAAAGTCGAGGTGCCCATTGCCCAACCTGCATCGATGTACTTTGTTTGCATGGCCGCAGGAGTATCACCAGCATAGAAGGCTATAGCTTCTTGGAGGCTGATCTCATAGGCGATTCTTTCTCCGTTGAAACGGAGATCAAAGACTTGAAGCCCAGCAGATGAGCGGACTCGATATGCAAAAGACCATCCCGCATATTCAACAAAGTTGCGATCAATATGATAGCGAGGCCCCTGAGGCTCAACGAGCTTTGGCCCATGGATATTCGTGGGAGTGTTGATCTGACCGCGAGGTATGAATGTAGAGTAAAAGTCATCATCGCTGTGATCAGGTAGTTTAAGCTTTTCCACTTCTCCTGATTCATACTTTTCTACCAGTTCCTCGACGCTGTCAAAATACATGCTGTTGTACCAAACCTTTTCAACAGTCCACTTTTCTGGATCCAGGTCCTGGTGGTTGATCAGTACCTCAAATCCAATTGGGTGGATGAAATAACCTTCCACAAACTTCTGCAACATGATCCAGGTTCTCCTCTCCCCTGGATCCAGCCCGCGAGGGGCTATGTCTGAGAATGTCAGGCAACGGTTAGAGCAGTTAGTATAAGAAAACCCTCCCGTGGTCTCAAACAGGAGTTTGTGAGCTTTAGTTGTGATCTTCTTAAGGATGTCATTGATATGGTCATACTCTACCACAGTAATAGGTCTGGACTCGAACGTTACAGGCTTTGCCCCTTTGAAAGTCTTGACTTGGTGAGATCTTGGGGACGGCAGAGGACTGACAATATACTCAGTAATGTTGGGCTCGGCCTGGTTTCCAAACTGGACAATGACACGAGCTTGGCGTGGGGGTTTGGCGTGTCCGCGGTCCAGAGCTCTTAGGGCCTCATGCTTCTTGGGTAAATGGAGCTCCATAAGTAGGATACTGTTCTTATTCAGATCCCTACTACGAGCGTTAGTAAGCCCCATCTCTGGAATACCATGCAGGTATGCCCGCACAGCTTTCATCTCATGCACTGTGAGGTCAGCAAATATGGGCGCACCATGATGAGCCCATTCTCTGGATCTGGAAGCAATGCAACCAGCCAAGCACACGAGCTGCAGCAGGCAGAGAGACTTCATGGCTATAAGGGCAAGATGGTGAGGTTCCATTAGAGATTTTACAGGTCTTAAGGAATACGGCAAATCATGTAATCAGCAGCAGCTTTATTTTTCCTTATCCACATTCTAATAACTTTTCTTTTATAGCTCTTGTGTATATTTACAATAAGCAGAAAGACAAAGCAAAATGCAAAAGAAAAGTCTTTCTCACCTTGATTCCTCTTCTTCTTTTCACAGCTGGATAAGTCAGTTCTCCCTCATTCATGCAAACTGTATCAGCCCCAGTTGCAACACACTGAGAGCTGTCCCTCCCTCTGTTTGCCCTGCCTAGTTTATGCTGCACACAAAACAGAAACAGCAGCACTTAAAGTGCTCTTTCAAAGGGCACTGACAAATCAGTGCTTATTTAAATATCAAAATTCCCATTAAGTCATTCGTGCTTGTGCTTGCATAATGGAGTTTATGTAACAGTGCGACAAATGATGCCTGGAGTAGTTTCTTGCTTCCTTGGAAACCATTTGCAGCCTCGTATCAGCGACAAAGAAATAAATCAGTTACAGTACCTGTAGTCTTGCTCCTGCTTCTGATGCTCCGTAGGACGAGGTTGTACAGTACAGTCCCTCTGCTTCAGCAAATGATCGAATCAGTGCACCGTTACTAATCTTTAACCTCTGATTTTGAAGTGAAAGAGGCTGATTGGCTGACAGTAGGTTGTAAATGTGATGTCTTTAAATAATTGATCCCTCAAAGGCAAGGAAGAGACTGACAAGACATACAATACAGAGCGAGACACGAATAATATGAAGTGTCTTTAACTTCATGAGGACTCTTGTGGCAGAGTTTTGAATTAACTCCAGCTGGATGCTAATATTTTGCGAGAGGCCAGTAAACATGTCCTCACTTGATATGAAGGAATTTACAGGGTTTGTGAAATCCTGCTTAGATATACAGCACATGCTTTGGTGAAGGAGAGCCATTTCATCACCACTAAATAAATAGTTTTTCCAGTATGACAGGGATACAAAACATATTCCAATGTTATCGGAAGATTGAAACTTTCCTATGATGAAACTGAATTTAACAATGCCTTCATATCGAATATTTCACTCCTTGTACTTATTGCCTTTGTTCATTTCTTTTTTTTTTTTTTACAACAAATTCTTCACCCCTCTGGCAGCTAAGTGACATCAGGGAAGACGGCTTTGAAAATTGGAAAATCCCTGGCTCGAAATTTGCTATGGGAATAATGTACATTGTTGTCGCATCGCCCACGGGAAAATGTGTACACTTAGTGGTGTCGTTCGCCCCGCCTTCCCCTCTTTCGTTATAACATTGCAGACAATGGTTGTGACTGATGTTTCACAACTTGCAGTTCATTTATTGAGACAAGGTGGACTTTGTCCTTTAACTTTCTCTCAAGTGACCGACACTCGAGCTAGAGTGAAAGGTAAAAAAAGTTGAATCGCCCTTTGCTAAAATGAAAAATATTTTATCAACCGTTTCCTTTGGAGCAGCATGTTTTATTTTATTTGGAATTTCTTGTACATTATATCTACATACAGTTTAGTCACATCACTTTTTATCGTGTTTCATTAAAATGCTTGGAAAATAAACTAAAGACAAATGACATCAAGCTAGTTTTCCAACAAAATGAGGGATCATTTGGAATCAGCTACAATCTTTAGATGATTGTTGATTAGCTCTTCTTTTATATAAGTACGTTTTCCATACAGACAATACATTTACTGGTAACATAATGCTGAATGCATGATTGATTTTTTAACACTAACTGAACCGTGAGCAGTGCCTTTGTTGGTGTAATTATCAATATCATTATGCATGTTTTCTAGCAGGACCTGAGCTGTAGGTTGATAGTTACAGTCGTCACATCTGTTGTTTTTTGGGGGGGGTTGTTCTATTTGAACAACACCTGATTGTCTCTGAAGAAACAAAGTTGATACACTGGAAGAACACAATAGGAAAAAATAGCTTTTATAATAATTTACTCAACTGTAAAGCTAATCAATTCAATACCTTTTTGTATTTTGCATGCAAGATACAGTGGGCCACCACTGGGTCTAATGTTTGGCGTGAATTTTGCTGGAAAAGCATCATGAGATTTTTCATCACCCCTGCTCTGAAAAGGTATCGGGGAACTGGTGATACTTGTTGGAGATGTGGGGGAGATGGAGCTAACCATTTCCATATCTTTTGGAACTGCAAAGTTATTCGTCAGTACTGGTCTCTAATCCATGAACATCTACAGAATGTTTTTTCGTTTGTTTTCCCTTTAACCTTTGAGACCATATTTTTGTGTAACATACCAGTGGATAAATTGAACTCTAATGATAGAAGACTTTTGCATATCCTACTGGCCGCGAGTAAGAAGGTCCTCACGAGGAGATGGCTCAAGCCTAAAGCACCAACGCCGGAAGATTGGATACATTCTGTACAAGAGATCTATACAATGGAAAAATTGTCATTTTTTCTTAAAGTTCAGAGGGATACCTTCTACAGAATATGGTCTAAATGGACTGAACATGTTAAGCCTGTGAGGTGTGATTTTCTATGAACCATGCAACTTTTTGATGCACTGATTTAAATACTGATGTCAATAATACAATGTTAACTTGGCTGCCCTGCTACCCCCCTTACCAAGTTTTTTCTGGGTCTTTCTTTGTTCGATATATATGTATGTATGTGTATATATATGTGTGTGTGTGTATATGTATGTATATATATGTACGTATATGTGTATGTGTATGTGTATATGTATGTGTATGTGTATATATATATATATATATACTTTTGTTTTTTATGCTTTTTTCTATTTTTGTTTTTTGTTATTATTATTAACTTATTTTTTTCCTATTTTTTTTCCCTTTCCAATTACAAATTTAAAAATGTGAAAGCAAAAGTAATGTAAAAAGCCATACTACTGTTATGTTCAACGTGCTTTCTCAATAAAAGAGACAATATTTTTTTTTAAAAAGAAAGTAAGTGCACCATCATCTATATCTGCCTTTTGCCAACCCTGAACGAACTGGACTTTGTTTGAAATCTATCCCAGATGGTTTTCAGTACAGTGGAATAATATTTTTTTTTTCTTAAGAGCTTTGCATATCTTGTCATGATGCCAGCACCTTTCCAGCACATAGAATATCAGACCCTGGATACCAAAGGTTTAGACTAATCCAGTCCCCCCCCCCCA
>VUQG01033385.1:8006-18540 GCA_015106755.1 Etia nguti | reverse complement strand
GTTATATTGAGAAGAAAATAGCAGTGGTAGTAATAATAATAATAATAATAACAACAATAAAAAGGAGAGGAAGAAAAGTATTAAATATTAGAGAATTTAGTTGGTATTTACATTTAAGACAAATTGGTATTTACAAGTATTGTGCAAGAGTATCTGCAGGTTGTACAAAGTTGTGCAATGAGCATTTAAGTAGCATTTGTTGAAGCGACAGTGTGCAGAGTCCTGTAATTGTAGTGAGTGTGTAGTGGTGTTTATAGAATGTCAGCAGGTCAAAAGTCTGATGGCTTGTGGGTAAAAACTGTCCCTGTGTCTGGTAGTGCGGGTCTGGATGCTCCTGAACCGTCTGCCGGACAGCAGGAGTGTGAAAAAAATTACATCCATTCTAGTGGATGTAATGCAGTTTGATGTATTATATTACTTGATAAATTAACTTAATATGTATGGAAATCAGCAAAACTGTGTTCTTGAATCATACCTAATCTCTTATTTAAGATTATATTCTTATCTGTCTTTGCTTTGAGTTAGTTTAGTTTTTGGTAGTTTAGTTTCGCATATCAGCCTTCCTCCACAGCTTCTTGTTGTTGCTTCACAGCAGTTAAGTTTCTTGTTTTTTTCACCCAATCAAAAACGATTCCTTAAAATTCTGGAATACATGCTAATTGGTAAATTTTTCCTATGCTGAACTTGGCATAAATGCATGCAACGTGTCACCTGCTGGGTGTGGTTACAGCTGCATCATCACTGATGCTGAGCATGCGGAGAGGACGCTAACGTCTTCGACAAATGTTTGATTTTTGTTGTGAACAAAGTTACATTTATGAAAGCTGATGGTGAATCAACCAGCTTACTTTCTTTCCCAATTTTACATTTTTGAGAGATGTGTGTACGTCTGCACCTTGATGAGCCTTTCCATGGTTTTCCATCTATGACTGCAAAGATATTTTCACAAGTATCATCCAGCTTTGTTTGTAACTTAGTATGAAACACCTGTGCCATGCCTGACATCTTTTAAATCAAAATCGATTTCACATATTTTTCTCTTGGCTACAATCTTTCTCTGCTTTGCTCTGATTATTTGGGACTTAATGCCCTCCTTTTGTTTTCTGAGCCAGATGTAATCTTGTTCTGACACAAAGCTAATTGGGTGAACTGAGTGTATTCCGGAGACACACAGTCACATAAAATTAAATCCACTTGAAAGTGCCAGAAACTGCAGTTCTTCTACCAGCCACTTGAGGCTGCATCCAAAAGCAAGAAGCATGTTTACAGCCTGGTAATATATTGGTTTTGGCCTCTGTGTGCGGTTTCCACCTTCAGCATCACTGCAGGTGGGTGAATCTTTTTATAGCTAACTCATCTATCTGGATACTGGAGTTAGGGGACCTCTAGCTGCTGTTTTATTACTGTTGGAGCCTGTTACAAATAGACCTAGCATGCCCTGATGTGTGGTTTAGGCCACCCAAGAAGTGCTGAAATTACTTAGAACTAATTAGCAAATATATGTATGCACTGCACATGTACAATTTATGAATCCAGTTGGTTAACCAAGCATCCACCTACTCATCCAAATATGATATTCTTGCTCCAAAAAAGCAACATGGCCATTTCCGAAACGCTAACGTTAAGGCTTCAAAATGAAGCCTAAAGCAAATGAGTGACCTGGCAGTGCCAATGTCCATGTTTTCTTTTTTTCAATTTTTTATTTTTTCCCCTGCACAATCAATCATCATTAAAGGGACAGTTAACAGTTTTTGTTCCAGGCTGCAAACATGTTCATTTTAGTTCTTTGCTTGTGACCCACTAGTGTAAAACATTTATTCATAGCATTGCAAGTGGTTGAATAAATAAATAAATAAATTAACTCTTACTGGTACCATAAGGTAGTCATAAAAAGCAGAATTAAGAATTTTGATCCTAGTGGTGTTTTGTTCATTTTAATACTGCAAATAACACACTTGTGCATATAATTAAGGACATCTTTGGTGCCACACATTTAGTGTAGCATGCATCAGGCTTTTGATCAATATGTGCTAAAATTTCTCAATTACAAAAATGTGCACACATACAAAAAGACGATTTAAATTGATTTTTATTTAAGTATGTGGTACAACCTAATGTTTGCATTGATGAAATAAAAATTTTCTCCATGATCCTTGAATGCATCACATCATCAAGTGTTGTGACTCCAGTATAATTCAGGATGTCAGTTATTTACAGAGTAAAATGAAATGAATTAATGAATCATGCAAAGAAGATTACATAACAGCACATTACAATAATGTCACTACAGTCAGATAACCAGACAGTTTCACATTCTTCACCGAAGCACAGCTTCTCTGAAATGAAATGGTTGACAGTAGATTCATAGTCTGCAAACTCAGCAAAGCTTGGATACAAGTGTTTCTGATTTCTGATTAGATAAACTGCACGGTGCATGTGCACAGTTACAAATCTGTACAGTAGGAACCTGTTTTATTCACATATGATTTTTTTTTTTTTTTTTGCATATCTAGTCATTTTTGGTAACTGTTTGACCCTTTGTTCTCCTTTTTTCACAGCAGTTAAATCTTTGGCAAGAAAACTTTGAGAGGCTCATTTTCATGCACTTTGTCCAGGAAGCCCAAGTTGAAATAAGGATACAGTGTTTCAGTGAAGGTCTCCCTGAAGGTGTACAGGTGTGTCATGCTCTCTGCGTTGTAGAAGGACACCAGGCCCCTCTTGTAGTCCACGTACACACCGATCCTGGCCAGTGGCTCCTCCAGTGACAGCACAGTTGGAGGGGATGTACCCGCCATGTACTGAATCCCATAAGAGAGAGAGATAGTCCAGAAGCCGTTAGCTGGAAGGGCTTTGATGACTCCCTTTCTGGGCACCGACTCCCGGGCTACCCCCACAGTCCAGACTGTGCTGCTGTAGACCTCAATCTCCCAGTAGTGGCGCCCGTGGGTGAAGCCCTGGCTACCCAGCAGCGACAGGGCGGCATTAAACCTGTTGGGATTGTCCTCCACAGTGTGGTTAAAGTTCTGGTATCGAACGCAGGTGAGGGAGGAAGTCAGACTGAGCCAGGGGTTGGCCGTGCTGGAGTTAAATGTGATGGCAGCTGGAACTAAAAAGAGGAGAAAGGAAAGGCAAGAGAGGAAGTTTAAGGCTAAAGATGTTCCTTTAATAATGCTTGATGGTTCGATGATGGTTTCTGTGCAGTGCAGTGATTCAGGAGTGAGTGTCACATTTAAGTACCTGGATAGATGCTTCCTTTCATAGATTTCCACACTCTGTACTGTAGGGGCCCTGCAAACCGGCCCTCACACAGACTGGGTGGTGTAAACACGGGTTTCTCAAACTTAAGTGGAGGCCTGTCAACGAAAGCAAAGTCAAACAATGAAGCCAAAGAACAAAAACAGAGCCTTTCAAGGACAAAATATTCTGCCCCTTTCCCACGCTCACCTCTGGAGAAGTGCTTTGATGCTCTGAAATGAGACACGGGAATAAACACAGGAAAAGAGACAAAAAGACTGTAATTAGTTTTGCTGTATCTGAAAGAAGAGAGAGCTTTTTCCACATTACATCAATGTCTGACCTCACATTATCCCACCCTGCGGGATCTCCCTGTGGCCGGGGGAAATTCCCACTGCCTCGGCCTGAGTATGGCCCGGTGCCTGTACTGAACTCGTTTTTCTACAGCTCAGTGACTGAGATCGTTGGCCTGAATCCTGTCTAAGCTCATAAATCTTTTGTTTGGAAAAAAAAAGAACTACAACAGTGTTGTTGTTATTTATCACGCTTTACCCTTGAAGTTTTTTCATAATGATGAAAATCAAATCGACCATCTTGCTAAGAACACTCTGCAGACTTAACAGGAAAGCCAAAGCGGTCACACCCAGCTCAGTTATATCTTGAATGTTGATGTTGGACTCTGTTTAACCTGTTGGCACAAAAATGTATGTCTGCTACATAATAGAGTGAAAAACACCTCATTTTCTTCCCAAATATTATACTTCTGATTCTGTTTTTGTTTCAAAAGAGTGATACGAATGTTTTGGAAACATATTTAAAATCAAGAGCTCAGCATTTTTTGGCTTAATCATCCCCAGAGCTGACTCATCATGCTGGTAATAACTTCCAGATGAACTGCGCTGTATGTACAAACAGGCTAAGCGTACCCGGAGCAGAGTGAATGGGTCCTGCTCTTTCAGTTTGTCCTCTATCTCATGGACGGCCCTCTGCAGACGGGAGATCTCCACACACAGCAGGGCCTTGTGCTCGTCCAGGCGAATCAGCTCTCTTCGCTCCTCCGTCTTCAGCTTCACCTGCAGCAGTTTCTCCTCCTGGTAGAGGAACTGGTGTAGGTCGCTGAACTGGGCCTCGATGCGCTGCTTCAGGTCAGCGGTGTGCTCCTGAGTGGGAGATGCACATTGTCACTGGGAGCGACGGTCTATACGTTTAAAAAGCACAACAGTCTGTGCGCACATACACAAAAGCATTACAAATCCATGAGGGGAATGAGACAGGAAACTCCGGGTCAAGTGGGTCAGTCTGGATATTTATAGTGACTGTAGCATGCGCAGTGGCAAAGTTTTGATTCCGATGTGTTTCCTCTCACCTTCAGCTTCTTGACCTCGTCTTCAGCTTCTCTGTCACACTGCAGCGCTATGTTGAGCTCAGCTTTTAAAGAGTCCATTGAGCTGTGCAGGGATGCCTGTCAGGACAGAGACACAACATCAAAGCATATTGTTTAACCATCTATTCTCTTCTGCTTACCCAATTCAGGGTCTCAGGGGGGCTGGAGCCTATCCCAGCTGCTATAGGGCGAGAGGCAGGGTACACCCTGGACAGGTTGTCAAACTGTTGCAGAGCTAACACAGAGACATCCATTCACACCTATCTATGTCTTTGGACTGTGGCAGTACTTGGAGAGAATTCCCGCATTCAAAGGGAGAACATCCAAATGATTGTGGATTCAAACCCCAGACCTTCTTACTCTGAGGCACCAGTGCTAACCACCACACCACTGCGCTGCCCATCAAAGCATAGTGTGATTTGTTGAAAAAACAATGGGAAGCATGATAAATTAGAGCTTACTTTTGCTTTAAGCCTAACCCGGGAGACTCTGCACTGATGAACAACACAAGAGGATGCATGTTTGCGATACCAGAAGAAGTTGTTTCTGGGAAAAAATGCAGCCAAGTCTAAAACTTTATAAAAGCAAAAACAAACCCCATTTACAGTAATGTTAACTTCCTGCTGAACGTTTAACTGCTGACAGGCACTTCATTAAAGCTTAACTCACCCTGTACTTCTGTTCTGCCTCCTGGACACACACCATGGTGTGACTTCTGTGCTCCTGGGAGATGCCACACACCAGACACACCAGCTCCTGGTCCTCCTCACAGTACAGTTTCAGCTCCTCCCTGTGTCGGCTACAGCGTGCAACCGGTGCAGGAGCCCTCTCTGGCACCCCGGCATCTGGCAGGCAGGATCCAGTCCCACTCTCCTCCAGACCCTGACAGTAACTCTCCACTATGTTGGCCACAATACGGTTGGGTCTGTAGCTCGGTCCGGGGTACACTTTCCTGCACTGAGGGCAGGAGCCGGCTCCACCTTGCCCGGTTCCCCGTGGCCCTGCCCAGTAACCCTCAATGCAACCCTGGCAAAAGGTGTGATCACAGGGCAACGACACCGGCTGCTTGAAAAGATCCAAACAGATGGAGCAAGTCAGGTCTCTGCTGATTCTGTGAGCCGAGCTTTTAGCCACTTGTCCAGCTATGGGAGGCTGTCGCAGCTTTTCCATTGCTGTTTGCACAGCAAAGTCTCCTTCTTTAGGTTTCCAACTTTTTTTGTCCGGCTTTATCCCCTGGTTCACTTTCTCCAGGTTCTGCAGATAGACTGACTGGATTTTCTTCACTTCTTTCTGATTCTTGCTCATTCCTTTGCCTTTAGTGTCCTTCTTTGTTCTTACTGTACTGCTGGACTACTGAGTCCTTCCTCTCCTACAGAGTGTGGCCGCTCTCTTTGGCCTCCAGTTTTCCTGTTGCTGTGGGGAAAACAAGGGGGTGGTGCAGAGGCAGCCTGAGCTTCTCACATGCAGATCAGATAGTGAGGGGATCTCAGAGGCCCCCCTTTCCCCCTCAGACTGACGTCAGTCAGGAAACTGAGACGGACCATGGATATTCTTTTCTTGGGATATTTGTTTAGTAAAGTCTGCACAAGTAAACTCCAACTTCACTAAACTCTTAATCTGCTCTAAGAGTAATTAAAGAAAAATGTAAATCCAGTGGATGTGACTGTGTGAGCTCTTGCCGTGAGTGTGTGTTAGAGGGAGAAAGCAGGAAAACATCTGTGAGTAGTAGATAGCGATTTCATCATTCTAATTATGGCCACGATCTCTGCCAAGTAAGTAAAAGGTAGAAGAGTATCATTCAAGACTGTATGCAAAGAAAGCTCCACAACATACAGAGTACTCTTTATCCAGAGTGGATATAAAAGCATAACGTCCAGTAAAGCTTATTTAAAAATCCAAGCTGAGTGAAAAATGTGTGTTTCGCTTGCCAAGACTCGTATCAGCAGCACAACATGGGCCGACTAAATATTACAGGATGTTACATCAGGCTAATGACACTGTAAACTTAGGCATGCTGTGATTATTTAGTGCAACATAATCACAGGTCGGGTGAGTAAAAGCACAGCAGGATTGCATAAATGTTTATACTGAGTGA
Organism: Etia nguti; assembly: GCA_015106755.1. Classification (NCBI taxonomy): domain Eukaryota; kingdom Metazoa; phylum Chordata; class Actinopteri; order Cichliformes; family Cichlidae; genus Etia; species Etia nguti. The sequence goes on along the minus strand of VUQG01033385.1, from coordinate 11,827 downwards.
GAGTTTGTTTTTATTTGTTTGCCTGTTTGTTTGTTTGTTTGTTTTAATCAGCCTGTCTTGTGTGTGCCGATATGCTGATTGTTGCACTTTCTGTAAATAACACTTAGAACCGTGTTGCTCCTATGATGAATTACATGAATATACCTGAAGACGTTCTAGTTTTCTTTTAGAAAACCTTTCAGTCAGCTTTTCTCTGCCTTTTCTCTGTATTATGAGCAACAGGGACATCTGGTGTCCAAAGTGAAACTTAAACTAGAACTAAACTTATTACAGTTCAATAAGATGGACATCAAATTGATAATAATAACTGGGTAAACAACAGCTATGATTAAGTAAACCCCTTTTTTTTTTAATGTAGTATCAGTTGATGGGTCGAAAGCAAGAACCAGCACCGAAAGTATTTCAGAAAATTGTTTTGCATTGAATCATTTTACAGGTGAACAAAGTGCAATATTAAAGTGTAAAATCACTGTGCTGCAAATTAAAGGCATCATAATAAACGCATGGAAACTTATTAGGTACATCTATTCCGCTGCTCGTATCAGCGGAATACGACCATCAGAGTGGAGAAGGATGACTTAAGTGATATTCTGGGATTTTCCCACAAAGCCATCTCTAAGGTTTACATAGAATCGTCCAAAAAAGAGAAAATATCCAGTGAGCTGCAGTTCTCTGTTGAAAACGCCTTGTTGAGAATGGCCAGGCTGCTTCGAGTTGATAGGAACAGTGACACAAATAACCATTAATTACAACCAAGGTATGCAAAAGAGTATCTGTGAACACACTGGACCTTCAAGCAAATGTGCTAAAGTAGCAGAAGATGGTGGTGATGTGATGGTGTGCAGGATATTTTCTTTGCACACTGGACCCATTAGTAGCATCTGAGCAGAAGTTAAAAGCTACAATCTACCTGAGTATTGTTGCTGACCATGTCCATCCCTTTATGGCTACAGTCCAATGCATCGTGTCACAAAGCTCCAATGATCTCTAACTGGTTTCCTGAATATGCAGTGAGTTCAGTAGAGTGCGTTTGTGGTGGAACCAGACAGTCTTCATCTGTGCCATAAAGAATTAAGGCAGCTCTGAAGCCAAGAGGAGTCCAGCCTAGTAAGAGCAAGGTATAGCTAGTGAATTGATTTATGAGTCTACATTATATTATTGTGTGATAAGTATTGATTAAATTGCCATTAAATTTAATCATTACAGGACACTGGGATACGTCGTACTAAAGTGCTAGCAACATCTGTATAGTTATTTGGGTGGTGGTGGTAATCACAGTACAGTCATCCCAGCAACAATTATGATGCAGAACACTGGACTACGAATATTTATCTCTGAATTTGTTATATTTTATTTCCTTATGAATATTGTCAGGTAATTTTCAGGAATCCCAATTTAAGGAAAATAATATCACATCTTACTTCTCCTCTGTATTTTTACACTGGCTGTCCTTGCGCCTCTTATCTTCCTACAGGTTTGCCTCACTGCTGCAGACACTTAAGTTATTTTTAGCAGCACAAGTTCCAGAGAGCTTCCAGTTTCCCTGGTGCCTTACACACGAGCTCCGAGTTTAATTGAGGGTGTGTGCTCAGTGCGGACGTGCTTCATGTGTGCGTGTGGGAGTTTCTTTTATTTTCTCTCTCGCCTCATGAATGTTGCATTTTTTTTCCTCTCTAAATTTGCCACAAACACTCACATGCATGGCTGCACGCATTTATGCACATATCCGCCCTTTTGTTTTCCAGCTCTGCCACAAATACCCGCTGATACTCGTCTGTGAGTATCATAAGAGGCAAGCCTACCTGTTTGTGCAATATTATTACTATATATCCAAAGCTTTAGATGGACTATCAAAGGATAAACACGTGCACATAATGCGCATGAGGTCATACAGCCTCATAGCAAAGAGCATATTCAAACACTTTCCCCAAAGGTTCAATAGAATGAAAATACAGAGGAACCAATATTAAAATCAGCACAGCCTTTGAAAGAAAAATTATTCTTGTTCTTTGAAGACTTGCTTTGTACTGTCTTTTGCACTAATACGTATAATAAATAGCTTATAAATCACAAGTATTCTGTTCAAAACAATCTGTTAAAGCTATTATTAAAAAGCTGCAGGCATGTTTTTCTTCAGTGTCTGTTTAGACACAGGATCTTGGCCATGTTAGACGCTGCATTGTGGTTGTTCTTTTTTTTTTTTTAAGCAGCAGGAGGAGCATTTCCAGGAATACAAAGATTCCTTCCACCACGATGTCTTATCCTCTTCCCCTCAGCCTTTTACTTCCACAGCCTCGCTGTTGATTTGTCTTTTATTAAGTGAAATACCAAAATTGCTGCTGGAGTTTTGCAGTATGGCTGTATGGCTTTTAACAAGTGCGACGTGGCAGACTAGAACTTCTTCATTCACCCCACTCAAATTTTTTGACCCACAAGTCTTCCAGGAACCGTAACATCGAGGCATTTTAATATCTTAATTAACTCAACAACCCTTAACCCCTCCCCTGTGTTAATTATGTGCGGGCATCCCCGAGCAGCTTGGAAGATGTTGTCATGGTCGTTTTTTTTTTTTTTTATTAGGGACTCCTGAAGGTTACAGGTTAATTACACTCAGTGCCATCATTTTATTATTTTTTCCACCGAAGCCTCATCATGAATGTGGAATAGAGCAGATAAAAGTTTCATATCACACTGGCTTTATTCTCTTTCCAGCCATTGCACATCATAACTAATGCAGCACATGCAGCATATGCGACCTGGGTTTTTCTTTCCAGGGTTTACTTCACTGGATGTATCAATACGCGTGCATGAAAACGTGAAGCAGTTGAGTACAGGGGGCTGACCTGGTCATTGCCTTGAGAAACTCTTGGGTTGCTTTGGGTCACTATCCATTTACACTGTAAAGCTCAGTCTGTTCACTGTTGCAAAATTTGGTTGAATCTGAGCCCCTTATGGCCGAGTACAGTTCAGACTTCATCCTGTTACTTCTATCAGCAGTTGCATCATCAATAAACACTAGTGACCGAGTTCCACTGGCAGCCATACGTGTCCGTACCATAACGCTGCCTCCACCATGTCTGACAGATGATGCAGAAAGCTTCACGTCATGAGCTGTTTATCCCAAAAGATTGATTCTGTTTTCCTTTGGACGTAGCATTTTCAGTGGGAGAAATGTTTCGTCACTCATCCAAGTGACTTCTTCAGTCTAACCTGACTGAAACTAGCACCGCTGAATGAACAATGGGCTGTGAGGTCAGTTCCTTGATCATTAATATGCAAATTGTCATGACCATTGATCCCCAACCACTGATCAAAGCCCATTGATTCAGTGGGCTAGTTTCCGTCATTGTGCAAATGTACTGTTTATAAGATTGGGGAAACCTGCAGTCAGCTGAGACTGAAGAAGTCACTTGGATGAGTGACGAAACGTTTCTCCCACTGAAAACGTTACGTCCAGATGAACAGAATCAACCTTTTGTGATTTTCTTACCTGGATGATTGAGAATGCATAAAGACATGAGCTGTTTATGTTTCCTTCCCCATACTTCATACAGAGAATGTTGTTTTCAGAACTATGGAGTCTCTTTAGATATTTTAAATCTAATCCGACCTTCTTGAGTTTGAACAGTAGTTTTCACCTTGTTATAAACCCTCTGTGTTTACATTCATGAAGGCGTTTCTTGATAGTAGACCTTAAGAGAGACGAACAACAGTGTGTGTGTGTGTGTGTGTGTGTGTGTGTGTGTGTGTGTGTGTGTGTGTGTGTGTGTGTGTGTGGAGTGTGTGTGTGTGTGTGTTGAGTCTTTGATTGCACAAAATGT
>VUQG01033374.1:0-11096 GCA_015106755.1 Etia nguti | reverse complement strand
CAGACAATTAGTTATTTTAAACTTTTCTAGCAGTCCTTCACAAACAGGGAACAGTCTGTCTATTCTCTCCATCTGTCAGCTGCTGCTGGCTCTTCCTCCTCCTCTTCCTCACACACTGCTGAGTTTGTCCTGGTGGATCATCAGGGGTGCAAAGCCTCACAGATGATGTGCAGCAGTGGGTCCCTCAGTCTGTCCTCACTCTGGACACTTGCAGTTGTCACACATGGAAATCAAATGTGTGATAAGCTGCAGGATTCAAACACAAGTGTAACTTATAAATACATGTTCATACTTTTATTACACAATCAGAGAGAAAGAAAAAGAGAGAGAGTGCAGGACAGACAGACAGGTGACAGTCTCAGGTGTATACACTGCTACAAAACAGCACAAGAGAAGGAGGATTTAGTGTTTGTGTTATTACGAGTGCTAAACAAGAAGAGTTCCCAGATGGTACAGTGGACACATGTGTGACTCCTGTGATTAAAGCATCTTTCTTTCAGCTTAACGAGTGAACCGTCAGCTCGTTCAAACAAACGTTAAAGTCCGTTTGTCTCGACACCACCGAACAGAGGCAGCAATATAACATAGCTAACATTAACAGTGCAGTGAATCCTGCTTGTGCCGTGATATTCAGGACTGCAAACCGAGCAGCATTCACTGACTTTCAGCTTGTTGTGTTTGTGGATATATGACTGACTTTAATTATCCAGAAAATCATCACATTCTCTGTAAGATTAAGGTCAACTATTGAACGGCGTATATTTTAAAGTAAAGGCTTTAAAACCAAGTTAACGCTGAAAGTACAAACATCACTAATGTCACATAACGCTGAATTGGGACACAGCTTGAGAGATCAGCTGAGCAGAACACTCATTATCTCAGAGTCGCGCTCTGCTGGACATCAGGGAGAGTGCAGCTTACAAGCACAGTTCTAACGTCCATCCATGGACTCTGATTGTTGGTTCTGTTACCGTATGAACGGTCAGCTCTAATAAACCCGAGTTAATTAACTTTTCTGTAAGTTACATTAAGTTAATTAGCCTTTTATATCATGTTGGACCTCAGTCTCCAGGAGAAACCTCCTCGTGGTTACTTCGGGTGCTCGCAGGCTGCCGTAGCGGGCTGCAAACATGTTGTAAAGTTTTAACCTCAGGGTCTGTAGGGATCAACTCAAGTTTTGTCCATGTTTTACGTACAGTCTAACAGGAAGACCTTTGGTAAACCAAAATTGGGATAACAGGTGATGGTCCAGGTGTGGTGGGTACAGCTGAGGCTGGCCCGGTGGAGTATTTCCCTCTGAAGCGCGACCTGGATTCACGCGTGTGACTGTTTTATTGATCAGCTCATGTGACTTCAGGTAGGGAGGTAAATCAGAGGATTGGAGGCGGTCTCAGTCTGCAGGTTCCTGCTCCTCGCTGTCGTGTTTTGAAGCTAACAGACGTCGGACAGGTCGGGTTTGTTTGCAGAGAAACACGTTTGGCAGCCTATCAGGTTTCAGCTCAGGCATGTGCGTTTGGGTGTGTACCTACCAGGATGTCCTCCTCAGAGCTGGTTTACCTGCTCTCCACACACACACACTTGCTTTGTCTGTTTGTCAGCTGCTGCTGGGTCACGTGACACACACAGATGCCTTTTGCACACTGCTACAGCGTCTCAGGCTTTCAGAACAGGGAAGGTGTCATATTCAGAAACTCGAGCTGAAGATCCTCAGCTGTGACCTCTGACCTCTGCTCTGCTTTTCAGCTCACTTCCCACACAGTGTCCGCCTCTTGCTCATCCTACTCCTCCCCGCACTCTGTCTGGTACTGATCTAGGTGTGTACCTGTGTCTGCAGGTGATGGATGCAGAGAGCGGGGAGCTGTTTCTCGGCGCCATGGCATCCGGGAGCTGGCAGCTCGACGGTCCGTTCTCCTCCTCAGAGCTCATCTCGGCCGGCTCAGAGAAACCCCTGCAGGACTGGGCGGTGGACCCCGAGTGTGTGAGTGTCTGTGATCACATGACCAGTCAGAGAGGAAGTGTTTATCTGAAACTTTGATGTGGCAGAGAGTTTTTCTGTGTCTGACGTGGCCTCGCTGTTTGTGACTGTGTAAAATGTGACCTTCATCAGATTCTCAACGACAGCGAGTCCGAGGACGTCCTCCACGCCGTCGACCCAAACGATGTGTTTCCCAGCGAGCCGCCGGGTGACCCGTCATCAGAGAGCGACAGCGGGATCTCTGAGGACCCCGCCGTCGAGAGTCCCGTTACCACAGTGATGGCAGCGGGCAGCCAACTGGCGCCAACGACGGTATACCAGCTGGTTTATGACATCAGCGGACTTGGCGGCGCTAAGACTGGAGCTGGACAGGAGAACATCATCTCCATCGAGCTCGGTGAGGCAACGCTTTGTTTCTGCTGTTCAGGATTCGATGAATCGGGCGACGTTCAGCGGCGGCAGGTCTTCAGCTCTTACAGCCAGCTTCGTGCTCACGTCGACTCAATTTAAAGGACTTTATTTAATTAAAGCATCAGCAGATGATTCATGCTGAGAATCAGCTGAAGTCCGACTTTAATGTAGTACCAGGTGGCACCACCAGGTGGCATGTTAGTTTTAGCAGAAGTTATAGCATACATTTTCATTGCTTTGCAGATCATGCCCAGCTCAGTGGTCCCTCAGATGCAAGCCCCTCCCTGAGCCTGGCTCTGCTGGAGGTTACTTCCTGTTAAAAGGGAGTTTTTTCTTTCCCACTGTCGCCAAGTGGTTGCTTGCTTGTCTCTATGATTGTATGGTCTTTACAATATAAAGCACCTTGAGCCGACTGCTGTTGTGATTTGGCGCTACATAAACAAAGTTAATTGAATTTAATTACGAACACATTCTGATGTAAAACAGCTAGCTGGTTTTACCCACGGGTGAAACACTGCCCCCTGCTGGTGAACGTCATGGTTAGTTTGGAACGATGATGATTTTAAATCATTGTTTAAAATTTTTAGGTGGCGTTCACGGCATAGACTAAATCTTTCAGCTTCCTGTTAAATGACCTGGCGTGAAGCCAAAAACTATGAGTTCACCCATTTAAAAAAAAAATCAACAGTGTGATGTGAGCATGGCAGAAAAAGGAAGGAGTGGCTGGCAGGCGTTGTTAATGGTGGCATGCTCTCTCTGCAGATCAGTGGAACTCTCAGCTGCTGCTGTCGGACTCGTGCGTCGTGAGCGAACTGCCTGTGGTTTCGGCGCCGCGGCCCGCCGTCCCTCCTCCCAGCCTCGATGATGACCTGGTGAGCCTCTGCTTCCTTTTTTTGTTCTTCTTCAGGCTCCGTCCTAAGGACTCACTCTTCTTCTTGTGTTGCAGCTGTGCCTGGATCTTCAGCTGACCGAGGAGGAGCAGAAGCTGCTGACCCAGGAGGGCGTGTCGCTGCCCAGCAACCTCCCCCTCACCAAGGTCGGGGGCACAGACGCTTTCAGGCTGTAGCGTTTCTGTCTCAGGTGCACAGTGCTGACTTTGAACCGAACTTTATTCACAGGCCGAGGAGCGAATCCTGAAGAAGGTCCGAAGGAAGATCCGCAACAAGCAGTCGGCTCAGGACAGCCGGCGGAGGAGGAAGGAGTACATTGATGGGCTGGAGAGCAGGTAACGGGCCAGCTGAACGCTGCTGCCGTGTCTGCTAACAGAGACTCTGTTTCCAGATGTGTTGTGAGGTTTTTCAGCGAGTCGATAGTCCGTCCCCCCGTCTTTGTTTATGGGCTCTCACTTTTAATTTGAACTTCCTTCCATACTCAAGGGGTCGTGACCCCACTGCCCTTCAACCATCTCAAGTGTCGCAGTCTGCGTCACGAGGGTTAACGCTGATGGATGAGGGCGGCGTTGTCACATGTCCACCTGCAGATTGGCTGCTATGAGCAGGAGAAGGAGGGGCTCGCTCTGTGTCCGTCAGAGCGGCTCAGGTGTGTTTTTGTTGTGGGTTCAGACTAAAGAGGGATTCACACCTGTGTGTTAAATCGATGCCATAGATGCGTCGTGACCACAAAGCCCGCCCCACATTGTGTTTCCTCCTGCAACTTCTTCAGCTCAGAGAAACCTCAGCGCCACCTGGTGTATTGTTGATGAAACCGCAGAGCGACAGAAACGGCGGCTTCTGTCAGTCACGTCTGTACATCGAGCGGCGTCGCCGGGTTACAGACGTTAAATTGTCATTAATGAGGACGCCACTAAACGTGTTTTTAAAGCTTTAAGCACGTTTCTTAAATCCAGTCTTACAGACAGAGTTACATCTGTGTGAGCAGGATCAGTGACGTGAATAACCTTTATATCTGTACAGATAAAGTCTGCACAGAGGTCCCCTCATTTACACGTGTGTGTGTGTGTGTGTGTGTGTGTGTGCGCTGACAGGGCGGCGGCGTGCTCGGTGCAGAACAAAGAGCTGCAGAGGACGGTGGAGCAGCTGGAGAAACGTAACAAGTATGAACACACTTCACTGATTATTGATCGTTAGGAGATTGAATAAAAGGTCACAGAGAGGTCACTTCCTGCGACATAAACACAGGGAACGATGACGAGCTCACACTCTGTAGTTTTTATTATAATCTTACACAGTTTGGTAACATGACAGTTTATTTATGAGCTTTTCCAGGATAATTGATCAGGTGACCCTCACTCCTGAATCCTGGAGGATGAAGGAGGAAAGTTGGGATTAATTGTTAGTGTGTTCTGGAATACCACATACATTGTTATTCCAGACACTTCTGCTACAAAGAGAATCAGAAACGTCCACATCAGTAAGACCTCCCTGAGACACGTGTGGTTTGGACCCCCACCAGCAGGGGGCACTGCGGTCTCACTTTAAATGTAAACCTTTAACAGCACAGTCACCAGGACTTCAGTCTGTCTGAAACAGTCAGATTTACTTTTCAGTTTCTTCTTGAACTTCCTGCTGAGTTTCCTGCTTGCTGATTGTTTCACCTGCTCAGGTAAGCCCTAACAACTACCTGTGTTCCTGCTCCTCAGGTCTCTGCTGGCTCAGCTGCAGCAGCTTCAGTCTCTCATCAAGCAGACGGTCAGTAAAGGAGCCCAGACCAGCACCTGCCTACTGGTACGACCACCTTAAACCCATTAAGGTGGAATGAACACACTCTCTCTCACACACACACACACACTCTGACCCTGCTCCTCGTGTGTCCTCAGATCATCCTCGTCTCTCTCGGTCTGATCATCCTGCCGAGCTTCAGCCCGTTTAGCCGCCACCGTGCAGACGACGACTACTACAGACCCACAGGAGGTCAGTCCTTGATGACATCACTTCCTGTTTGAGCATCTGTGATGGCAGCACAGGGTTAAGATCGAGGCTGTTGTAGAAGCTGAGAGTTTGTAGGATCGAACCTTTTAAATAAAAATAGTTCTTCAGGCGTTTGAGCGCGGCTGATACTTCCTGACGCTCACCGTGTAAATATGGCGGACTCGGGTAAACACGTCTGGTTTACAGAAAGATGTGTTTAAAATCCTGGTGTCATGTTGTCGGTGTGGCAGGAATGTCGCCTCAGAGACTGACAAATGAATCTTAGGAATAACTTCGGTGGCGTTTTCTCCTCGGCACGTCGAGCCAAACCTCTGAACTCATGATTTATTTTTTTCATCTTTCCAGTGATTTCCAGAAACATCCTGACTGATCCGTCGTCCTCCCAGCCGACCTCAGACGACGCCTACAGTACGACGTCCCTGCAGTCTGAGCCCCCCGCTCTCAGCCAATCAGAACCTCCGGAGGGAACGTCGAATCTCCCAGAACCAACAGAAAACCACGAACATGCAGCCGCCGACGGTACGGAGGAGAGCCAGTCGGGAAACGGCTCGGCGGTTGTTGCCGAGCAGACAGAACCCGGTGCCCTCAGCCAGAAGTCGACGGTCCGAGGAGGACGGCGCGATCAGGCCAAACTGGGACACGCCGATGAGATGTAGAAACCGAACTTCCTGTTTTAAAGGATGTAAAAACACGAGCTGTCGGCGATGCCCGATCGATCAGCTGATCGGTACTGATTTATGGTGGTGGATTTCAAATGATCAAAAACACCAGACGGTTTTATTCACACCAAAACAAACCCCGGTCCTATTAGCATGCGCCAAATCTACAGACATCCAGCGCCAAGGTGAAGGTTGAAACTCGCTGTGGCTTTTCACCATTTTCAGCCTGTTAGCATGCTAAGTCACGAGTACACCAACATGAAAAGTCTTTGTTTGTTTAATAAATAAAAGGTTTTCTTAATAAATACTTCGTGTGCGACATGAGCAAACATTACTTGTTTGAGTTGCAGCGTCGCTCACACGTCACGTAAACGCAGCGTGTGGAGGTTAGCGGCGCGGCGACCGTTTTCTTTTTCTTTCTGGGAAGAAAAATGAATCTGTTGTGACATCTGGAGTGATTATTACCAAGTTTGATTAATTTTTAAAAAATTGTAGCGTGTCCTGATCATAAATGAGCTAAATCATCTATAAACTGCCATGAGGAACTTGTGCACCTTTCTTTTAATACGTGGTGACATCATTATTTCTGACTTTGGCCACGCTGAATGTGCAGAGCGCCTCCTGAAGTGAAACGTGTGTATTAAACGGGTGAATTAAACTGTTTTTGCTGATCACAGTTTCTTGGATTGATTGGTTTGTTTTGATGCGTTTGAACTTTGACCTTTAAACGCTGTCAGACTTCACCGGATCTGCTGGTTCCTGCAGGCGGAGCAGAGGAACCTGTTTCCATTTCACCTCCGTACCTCCCAGCTTCGTTTCAGGATCTGCTTCATTAAAGGGAAACTCAGCGCAGACCCGCCTGAGGTGGAACTGAGCGTGTGCAGCAGCACGATGAGGCCGAGTGGTCTGACTGGAGCTGCAGGCTGTAATTTTTTTTGTAATGAATAAAAAAATAAATTGACGTTCCCGTGCTGTTTGGAATAATTCAGGCACTGCTGCACTTCACACACGAACCACCAGAGGGCGTCACAGACCAAAGGAGGTTGGTGACGGTTCAGCGTTTACATGCAGTGAGTCTGCAGCTTCGATCTGATTGGTCGTCTCATGAAACCCTAAAAATAAATCGATGTTTATAAAATCTTTAATAACATCAGGATTGGACAGAAGAGTAATTATTTAATATTTTTGGCAATAATTTGTAAAACTTGCAGATCACTTGTCACAGAACTTCACGAGTTTGATACGTTTTTATAATAATAATAATGATAATAATAATGTATACTTTATTGATCCCCGTGGGGAAATTCCTCTCTGCATTTAACCCATTCACTCAGTGAAGCAGCCCCCTAAATCATTTTTTTATTTATTATATGAAAACACATTTTTAGATTAATATTTATAGTTTTTGTTTTTTTTCCATAATTACGTTTTTTATTATTTTTATGATGTGTTTTGATATCTTTTCCAGTTGTCTTTTATTATTTATGATTTGAATATATTTTTGTCAGTTCCTTATTTTAATATTTTAATTTGTTTTTTTAAATATATTTTCTATTTCTGAGTTTTTAGAGTTTCCTTTTTAATCATTTATTTCTTTTCTGAAGTTATTTTTATTGTTACTGTTTACTATTATTTATAGTTGAGCAGTGCTGTTGGCCGTCGGTGTCGGCTGCTGATGAGTCCGACCTGATCGGGTTGAACCTGCGGCTCTAATCTGCTGTTGTTGTTGTTGTTTTGGGCGGATTGTCCCTTTAATGAGGGGGTCGGGGATAATCTGCAGATGAGCCGCCGTCTTTCGCTGTGACCCAGTTTGTGATCTGGACTGGGACTGAAACTGCCTCCAGATCAGAGCCGAGCCTGGAAACATCTGTCGGATTAACCAGGTGCAGATCAGAGACAGGACTTCAGAGCAGCTGCAGACTCGTGAGGACGCGGCGTCTGCAGATGGCTTCTGCAGATAACGTCTGCAGTGTCTGCGGTGTGTGGTATGAGTTCAGAGTCGATGAGGATGTCGGGACAGTCTGATGCGCGTTTCATCGCAGTTTTGGTCGATGCTAACAGTGCAAGCACGAGCTGCAGTTCATGTGATGGCCACCGGAGGGCACTAATTAAAGCTCCTGTAATGGAGAACAGTAAAGACGGTCTGTCGTGTTGGTTCGGTGCGCTGCAGGGACGGAGAAAATGTCTGCGTTTTATCGTCATTCTGATTAAAGTTTTTTTTTTTTTTTCCTACATTTGAGTCGTTTGGTTTCTCGGTCGATGACACGCTCGCTGTGAGCTTGATGGAGCTCACCTCCATCAATAAAACACCAGCAGTTTATTCGTTTTTTGGAGTTTGAAGCTCTCAGATATTTGTCAGTACTTTAGAGATCACCTTCCTCCTCCTCTCTTCCCAGCTAGTGTCCACAGGCTGAGGACCGTTTCCTTCGCCGGGCGCAGGCGGCGTCTGTGTGACACGTTTCACCCTCGTGGATTATCTCTGTGAACGAGCCATAATCTGCATCATGCTGTGGATTAGCACAGACGTCTGTGGGATTACAGACAGCGCCGTGTGTTTCCTGAAGCGTAGCCTGGTTCCAAGGACCAGGGACCAGGCTCAGCTTCAGGTCTCGGTTCTGTTCAGCCCAAAAGGAAGTGAGTGTCCTCCCGGGTCGGAGGCAGGGGAGCCTCTGCTGGACACCAGAGGAACTGCAGGTTCGAGCGTTAATACCCACCCTGTGACGTCAGCTGACTGAGGTCACAGCCGGGTGGGTGCGCTTTCAGAAGCGCTCACTCTCAGCCACTCCCGCTGTACGCCGGAGGGGGGCGCTGCCGGGCTGCCGATGAGCCGCTGAGCCGGCGGGGAGACCGGGGGGGGCGGGGGAGTAACCGGACACCCAAGCACGGAGCCGCTGCTGGCCGGTCAGTGTGCAGCGGAGCCCGGTGGCAGCCACAGCAGCGGGTCGCTGAGCGCAGTGAGACCGAGCAGCAGACCCGAGGAGCTGAGGCGGAGGCTCCGGTCCCCCCTGCCAGTGTTTGACTGCTTTAACGGCGCTCCGAAGCCTCCATCGAGCGGATAACGGAGTTCCCGTGAAAGTGGGAGAAGTGCCGCGATCAGCCGCCGAACACCGGCAGCATGAAGAGGAGCAGCTCCGGGAAACGGGTGAGTGATACCGGGACAGTGGGCAACCCCCGGGGCTCTCTCCGTTAAAGCGGAGCTCGAAGAACAAAAGCCCGAGGATTAGTTTTATTCTGAAGGCTGAGAGCTGCAGGCTGCCCAAGAACCCACGTCCGGTTTTCACAATAAAGGCCTCACTCTGCTGATGCTTAAAAAGTTCCAAAAGACCAACAAACAGACAGAGAAGTGGTGTTTTTAACAGTGACCCGGTCTGTGACGCTCTGTGACGGTCTGTGAGGTCCAGGCCGGTCCTGGAGGCTTTAAAGTGACCTGAATGTGGTGTGATGGTTAATCTGCTCAGCAACTCCAGTTTCAGTTACAGCCTTTAATGGACTTGCATAACAACCATCTGACCCCAAACTGGCTGAACTCAGAATGAAAGCAGTTAGAGGCGGGTTCTGTCAGTGCTACACACACCTGTCTGTTCACACAGGTGAGGATGAAGAAACAGAGCTCCTTATTAAATAGATAACAGACAACATAAAGGACAAAAAGTAAAATAATAAAGCGTCTCCTAGTCTGTACAGAATAGAAAACAGAGTAGAAACAGTAACATAAGCATGAATAGAAACTCAAGTAGAGCATTATAAATAAAGACTAAAAATACAAACTGAGGAGATGAGGTTTACTGAGGCTGAGCTTCTAAAGCCGTGCTGACAGGTTTCCCTGCTGCTCACCTGCTCTGACAGCTTCCTGTTTCCTGTCTCAGGGCGCGTCCGAGTCGGCCCCACAGAACGCGATGCCTGATAAAGTGGGCTGGATCAGGAAGTTCTGCGGCAAAGGGATCTTCAGAGAGATCTGGAAGAACCGGTTTGTGGTTCTGAGAGGAGACCAGCTGTTCATCTGTGAGAAGGAGGTGAGTCAGAGAGGGCGGGGCCTACAGGTGACCGACACCTGACACTCACTCAATCAGTCAATCGATCACTGGACCTGATCAGAAGTAGAAGGTCCCTGATCCTCACAGCGTAATCACCTGTAACCAGCAGCCAGGTGACACCTTACCTGTGATGTCATTAAGGAGGTTAACGAGGAACAGATTTAAAGGGACTGTGCAGCTTTTTCATGAAACAGTTACAGAACCTTACAGGAGAACTCTTGCAGAGAACATCTGACATGTTAAACCTGTTAAACACGAGACATCAGAGTACTCTGAAGTACCTCAGAGTACTCCAAAGTAGCTCTGTGTACATGCATTGAGAGTATTGTATGTAGTATCTTAAGCCTTGCTCCACATTTTGCAGTTCAGTTTGCAAACAGAAAGATTTTCCTCGAGTTTCATCAGCCAACGTTCTGCAGGAGTCGAGTTTCAGTCTGAGCGACAGATACACAGACCGCTCCGGTTTCACTGCTGCAGCACAGAGGAAACGTCCTCACAGAACCCTAATCACACGTGGAACGTCTTCATAGAACCGTTATCACACATGGAACGTCTTCATAGAACCGTTATCACACATCGAACGTCTTCATAGAACCGTTATCACACACAGAACGTCTTCATAGAACCGTTATCACACAGGGAACATCTTCATAGAACCATTATCACACACAGAACGTCTTCATAGAACCGTTATCACACAGGGAACGTCTTCATAGAACCGTTATCACACACGGAACGGCTTCATAGAACTGTTATCACACACAGAACGGCTTCATAGAACCGTTATCACACACGGAACGTCTTCATAGAACTGTTATCACACAGAACAGCTTCATAGAACTGTTATCACACACAGAACGGCTTCATAGAACTGTTATCACACACAGAACGGCTTCATAGAACCATTATCACACACAGAACGTCTTCATAGAACCGTCATCACACATGGAACGTCTTCATAGAACTGTTATCACACAGGGAACGTCTTCATAGAACTGTTATCACACAGAACAGCTTCATAGAACTGTTATCACACACAGAACGGCTTCATAGAACTGTTATCACACAGGGAACGTCTTCATAGAACCGTCATCACACACGGAACGTCTTCATAGAACCGTTATCACAC
>VUQG01033358.1:0-10000 GCA_015106755.1 Etia nguti | reverse complement strand
CCCCTGTAGCTAGCGGCTCATTTGAAACTTTTTTCTGTTTCTGTGCCACTTCCTCTGAATTTGAAGGTCCTGTATCTAAGCTAATTTGTATAGCTTCAATTTCTATGCCTGAGCTAGTCCCTTAATATCCTGGACCACAGCAGGTCACTGTGTCTTGGTCCTTGGTGCAGTGGGTCAAGAATCTGATATGCCTATCATTGCTGGGTGCTGGACCTGAGCTGGCTGGCCACTCACCAGCCTCAGTTACTGCACCAAGCCTGAAGCTGGTACTGCTGAACTCAGCTCCAGCTTGGCCACCAGAAGGATTTTGCCTTCATTACTCTTCCTATGTCTGCATCTGTCAGGATTGAGATGGTCCCCTGGATAGGGTCTGCTTTCACTGCTGGTCACTGACTCACTGCTATCAGCCATCTGTTCTGTGTCAATGGCAGCCACCTACTGTCCTTCATTGTTGTTGGCCTCCTGCTCTGACACCTGAGGAATACATCCTTGCTGCCACCCACCTTTCATGGCTTGGCAGCCTCTAACTCAGGGATGTCAAACTCATTTTACATTGATAAATGTGTAAAATTACGGAAAAGGTTCTGGTAGCTTAATGCCGAAACTGTCCTGTATTTATAAAACATAAAGTTTGGGTTTATTGATGTCTTTTTTTTTTTTTTTAATCAAAATTTCTATATCAGAGAGTGAAAAACAGGAACCTTTCTAACCTGCCCCTGCACATCAAAGAGGCCCCTTCTTTGTCCATTTTTAAAACACGTCTGAAAACCCATTTACATTACTTGGCTTTTGACACAGTTTGACTGCGGTTTTACTGCTTCAGTTTAATCTAATGTGCTGATTTTATTGTTTTAATGTCATATTAATTATTGTTATTTATTTATGTATTTCTATTTTGTTAATGTATCTTATCTTTTGTCATGTCAAGTGTACAGCACTTTGTTTTCAGCTGGGAGTTGTCTAAAAGTGCTATATAAATTAACTGCTTGCTTGCTTGCTTGGTAAGCACTCACCTGTCGTGTCCTGTCAGCCTCTAACTCAGGGATGTAAAACTCATTTTACATTGATAAATGTGTAAAATTATAAAAAAGGTTCTGGTAGCTTAATGCCCAGACTTTCCTGTATTTATGAAACATAACATTATTGTTTACTGATGTCTTTTTTAATCAAAATTTGTATATCAGAGAGAGAGAAAACAGGAACCTATATAGAAGCCTTTTTATTACTTATTTCTTTGGTGTAGTATGAATGGCTGTTGGGGAGGTTTTAATCAGTAGGAAAAGCTGTAAAACCAATAAAAAATACAGTTAAAAGTCCACAAAGTTATACACTCATTCATATTTTCCAAACCCGACCAGTGGGCTGATTGGAGTCTTTGCCAGGTTGATTATGGCCACCAAGCCTTACATTTGACACTCCCTGCTCTAAATCATCCATCAGATGTGCTCAGGAAACAGAAACAAATACTTGTGAACACTGAAGTCTATTTAGTGTTACTCAAAAAATAAATAAAAACTAAAACCAGCAAATCACCAGCTTGCTGCAATGGAGGGATTTGTGTATCCCAGTGAACTCAGGGGCTAGACTGTCAAGGGGCTTTTATTGCCCCCAAGGCAAACTGGTCCCAGGTGAGATGCCAGATGAAGAGTGATTCAGTTGACCCCTGTGATAGCAACTGCATCAAGGGATCAGTCTACCCTGCCCGGGCTCCACTCTGGAGCCAGGCCTGCGGAAGGAGCTTGAAGGAGAATATCTGTTTACTTAGTCTTGAGCCTTAGCACAAAGCACACAAAACGTGTTTCTTTTGTTTTGTGTGTGTGTTTGAGGTCTTATTGCTACAGTACATTCCACACACATAACATGCTCACGCTGTTACCTAAGCTTACCTGGATACAACAGCAGTGTCTGACCAAATGTATGTTAGGCCCTGCCCTTTCTTCATCTTTTTCCCTGATGGGTGGTATACAAGAGTAGTCAACAAAGCATGTCATTAAAAGGGAATGGCAAAGGAATAAAATGCCACAACTAGGCTCAGAAAACCAGAAAGCTGTCATGTTTTCATTTTTACAAACCAATTTGGTCCTGGTCATTTTGCTGTATTCCAACTTTTCTTATACTGTATCCTCTTCTCTGTTTCCCTCCTCGTGTCAGCTACAGGGACAGTTTCATCTAAATGGAATGCACAAGAGTGGAGATATGATTCTGGGGGGACTTTTTCCAGTCCACTTTTTCTCAAATGTTCCTTATCCATCATTTACCTCAGAGCCACAACAGCCTACTTGCCATGGGTAAGTATGAAAGGAAAGCAGCAAATCCCCCTTCCCCCCCAAAAAACCTAATACTAATATAAATATGTGTATTTTTCAATTAAAATATCTCTTAAATTATTATTCAGTTTCCTTAATTTTTTGTATCACTCATTTTGCAACATTTTTTCCTGATATATTTTTCAATTAAAATGTTTTTTGTTAGTTTCTATGTACAAGGATTTAGGCAGGCACAAACCATGGCTTTTGCTATTGATGAAATCAACAGAAACGCCAACCTGTTACCTAATGTGACTCTGGGATACACTCTTTATGACAACTGTGTTGAACTTGGAATTGGATTCCGTGGAGCACTGTCATTAGCCAGTGGTCAAGGGGAGCAGATTATATTAGATGATACATGTACTGGAAATCCTCCTGTTCTAGGGATTGTGGGTGATTCTTCCTCTACACCTTCTATTGCCATCTCCAGCGTCTTAGGTTTATACAGAGTACCCATAGTAAGTTTTCAGTTTGATTATACCATATTATTTTTGTATGACTGTATATATTTGTTCACTGTTTGTATATACTGACTTAATTGTAAACTTAATGACAAGAAAAATATACAATATACAGTCTGTATTTTTCACACGTGAGTTATTTTGCCACGTTTTCCTGTTTGAGTGACAGTCAATGAAATTTATTGATTTAATTGTAAATTTAATGACAAGACTAATGTACCCAATCTGAAACATTTAAAGGAGGCAATCAAGGCTTTGAATATTTTAACAAGGGTTTGTCTTTGTCTTCATTAAGGTGAGTTATTTTGCCACATGTTCCTGTTTGAGTGACCATCGAAAGTATCCATCCTTCTTTAGGACAATCCCAAGTGATTCTTTCCAGGTAAAATTCAATCAGCAGAATTATAAACAGTTGACAGTAGCTGATGAGCAGCTAATCCACTGAAAGTTTTGTTCTTATCTATGCTCTCATATTTTAATCTGCATTCACTTAGGTACGGGCTATGATTAAGATTCTAAAACATTTCGACTGGAGTTGGTCAGGTCTGCTTATCAGTGATGATGATTATGGACTCAACGCTGCCAGATCCTTGAAATTTGAGATGACTTTGTCTGGTGAAGGTTGCCTGGACTACATTGAGGTTTTGCCTTGGGACAAAGACACAAATGAACTCAGGAGGATTGTGAATGTGATGAAAAAATCCACAGCTCGTGTGGTCATTGCCTTTGTACATGAGAGTCACATGATAAACCTTATGGAAGAGGTGAATTTCAAAATAAACTTGATTATTTCTTGCTATAAAAATCTGTATCTATACACTGTGTAAAAGATGTATTATGTCTTTAACTGAATGACTACAGAAACCTAAAGAAACAATTTATAACATGAGCAAATACCTAAGTTGGAGTTAATGTCACAAAAGTAGGTGATAGTTACATCACTTTTTACATTTGGTAAAACATAATGCACAGGTAGTAAAGCAGAATGTAACAGGCCTACAGTGGTTGGCCAGTGAAGGCTGGACAGCAACAGCTGGTGTGCTCCAAACACCTCAGTTCATGCCATACCTGTGTGGTACATTGGGCATTGCTATTCGTCGAGGAGAAATACCAGGGCTCAGGGAATTCCTATTACAAATACGTCCTGACCTACATCACAATAATAACTATGGAAATAGCATGGTGAGAGTTGAAACGTTACTGTGATGTTGGCAAAAATTTAATGTTATCATTATTTATTTATTTTTAAAAAGAAAGAAAAGAAATAAGAAAAACTGTTTTGGATAATACATTTCAGGTGAATCAGTTTTGGGAATTCACATTTCAGTGCAGATTTGCACCAGCTCCAGCAAGCTGGTTGGAAGGTGGAGGTCCACTATGCACTGGAGAGGAAGATATAGCCAATGTGAACACTGAGTTCTTGGACATTTCCAACCTCCGGCCTGAGTACAATGTGTACAAAGCTGTTTATGCTCTGGCACATTCCTTTGATGACATGTTGCAGTGCAAGCCAGGAAGAGGGCCTTTCAGTGAGCACAGCTGTGCCACTTTGCAATCACTGGAGCTATGGCAGGTGTGATATCAATTTACACATGATATCAATTAGATATCAATCTATGAGTAAATTGTTTGCTCTGTAATTACCTTCAGAACAAAATTTACCCTGTAGGACTGAAAACAGTGCCATTAAATTAACTATGAAAAAGCTGAAGTGAACTAAATGGGTTTTTAATATTCCTGAGCTAAAGTAGTGTATAATATATTTAGATCAAAGCACATTAACCGGTATGCATATAAAGTATTATTAGAGTTCTTGAAATTATTAAAGATATTAAATATTAAGGAGCCCTCTTTAGTTTTAGAATTTGATTTTAATACATTTATTTGTACAGGTATAATAGGTGGAACATCTCACTTTACTGTAATTGCACATGATCACTTTGTATTGTCTTTTGTCCTGTCCTTATTTATTATACATAGATATAGTTAGTATTAGTACCATTTTATCTTTTTAATTTTACTCAAATATAGTGAGTTATCGTTTATCATTAATCTGAGTTATTATTTATTTGTAATTTCTAGTTTTGTATCCCTTGTACATATATTTTCATACTCTTATAAATGCACCATGGGGGGCTTTGGATCAAACGGCATTTCGATACGCTGTATACTGTGTATATTGTTGTATTGACAATAAAGATCTTAAATCTTGAACCTTGAATCTAATATTCCATTTGGCTATCAAATACAGGGTGCCAATGTTTGTATTGTTAAAAATAATTTATTTACTATGAATCCCTTTTTAACAGCTTCTTTATTACTTGGAAAGGGTAAACTTCACCATTCCATTTGGGGATCACGTGTCATTTGATGAGAATGGTGATCCATTGCCAATTTATGATGTGATGAACTGGTCATTGGTCCCTGATGGAAGCACTAAAGTTCAAAATGTGGGTGAAGTTAAGAAGTCGGCTTTAAACAGTGAAGAACTCATACTTGATGAAGACAAGATATTCTGGAACTTTAAATCAAAAAAGGTTATGTGTTTTTCTGATTTTTATATTTTGTCACTTGTATAGTATATTTATATGTAATGTTTACTTTCATCTTATAGCCACCTCGATCAGTATGTAGTGAGAGCTGTCCTCCTGGTACCCACATGGTGAGAAAGAAGGGGGAACCCAAATGCTGTTTTGACTGCATCCCTTGTTCTGAGGGAAAAGTCACTAATAAGACCAGTAAGGGTTTTTTTGTCTTTCAACATAATATATTTATTTTCATTCATATTAAATATAGTATGCATTTCACCATCTTACACTTTATTCATCTTTTTCCTTTTTAAGACTCCTTGGAGTGCACCAGTTGTCCAGAGGATTTTTGGTCAAACCCCCAACGTGACCACTGTGTTCCAAAGAAGACAGAGTTCCTCTCTTATCATGACCCTTTGGGTATTTGTTTGACAGCAACCTCATTACTGGGCACATTTATATGTGCTGTTGTTCTAGGGATCTTTATCTACTATCACAGAACACCTATAATACGTGCCAACAATTCAGAACTTAGTTTCCAGGTATTACTGTCACTCAAGTTGTGTTTCCTGTGTTCACTGCTGTTCATTGGACGACCCAGGCTGTGGACATGCCAACTCAGGCATGCAGCATTTGGGATAAGCTTTGTGCTTTGTGTCTCATGCATCCTTGTAAAAACCATGGTTGTTCTGGCTGTGTTCAAAACCTCCAAGCCAGGAGGGGGAACCAGTCTGAAGTGGTTTGGTCCTCTGCAGCAGAGAGGAACAGTTCTGTGCCTTACATCTATTCAGGCAGCCATCTGCACTACCTGGCTTGTTTCTTCCTCTCCAACTCCACATAAAAACACCCAGTACCACAATGATAAGATCATTTATGAGTGTTCAATTGGGTCCACTGTGGGTTTTGCCGTATTATTGGGTTATATTGGCATACTGGCTTTCCTCAGTTTTCTAATTTCTTTCTTGGCAAGGAATCTCCCTGACAGTTTCAATGAGGCCAAGCTCATCACATTCAGCATGCTGATCTTCTGTGCTGTGTGGGTGGCCTTTGTTCCTGTCTATATCAGCTCACCGGGAAATTATGCAGATGCAGTGGAGGTATTTGCGATCCTGGCCTCAAGTTTTGGACTCTTAGTCACACTGTTTGGACCTAAATGTTACATAATCCTGTTGAGACCAGAATTGAACACGAAAAAAGCTATAATGTGTCGTGGCACTTAGTCATAAACATTTTTCCGCACAGATTAGAAAAGTAGCTTTACAGTATATTAGAAAGGAGAAAGGCTTCAGAAATTTCTGCCAAAAAATAGAGATTTGGAAGAGGGTCAGTGTGGAATTTAGTGGGGTTCAGTGTGTATTTTCTATCGTACACACTAAGCATTTTCACTTAACATCATTCTCTAATTTTTCATAGATGAAGTCTTCATTTTTATCTTGAATACAAATAAACTACTCAGAAAATTAAGAGAACCCTTGAATGAACAACTGAATGTTCATGAATGAAATATTATTAAAGTTGACAGTCTTTACTGATATACATTGTGTAATTTATTGAGAACAAAAATGAAGCACTCAGTGGAAACCATAATCATCAACCCTTTAAGAGCTGGATTCAAATTCACACCAAAAACACTTGATCCCTCTGTCCATCTATTCATCCATTTTCTCCCACTTATCTGGATCAGGTTGCAGGGGCTGTCACCTCAGGAAATATGCCCAGAGCTCCCTCCCTTCAGCCACCTCCTCTAGCTTATGCGGGGGAGCGCTTTACAGCAGAGAGGCATAATCTCTCCAGCGTGATATGGGTCTCCCCAAGGGCCTCCTTCCAGTGTGATATGCCCAACATACCTCATCTAGGAGGTGCCCAGGAGGCATCATTGACAGATCCATGAACCACCTCAACTGGCAGCTTTCAATGTGAAGGAGTAGTCACTCTACTCTGAGCCCCTCTTGAATGGCTGAACTAGAGATAGGGTGAGGAGCCAGCCACCTTTCAGAGACAGCTCAACGTGCTTAGCTCTCTTCACCACAACGGACCGTTACAGCGTCCGTATCACTGTAGCTGTGGCCCAGTCTGTCTGTCACTCTCCCATTCTCCTGCCTCCTTACTCATGAACAAGACCCTGAGATACTCTTCCTTTTGGGACAGTAACTTGGGGAGTAAGAGGATAAAGAGTTGGTCCAACTCTTTATTGAGTAGGACAAAACCGCATTGTTCCTCCTAACTGTGTATCTGAGGCTTGACTAAGAATAAACTTTCATCTCCAGAACTTTGACATAGACCTTCCCAGGTAGGCTGGGGGTTAGGGTAGGCTGATCCCCTGTAGTTTTAGCACACCCTCTGGTCTGATCTCCATGTGACGTTGTAGAGGTGCTCAGAAGCTCAGGGTGAACCTCAAGGCAACACTCATCCACCACAGGGCATCAGTGTTGATGATGATGTTGATGTGTTTAACTACCTTAGTGACCTTGCTCCTAGTGATGGGGAAGTTGTCCTTCTTGTCCCCAGACTCTCCTTTCTCTACAAAAAGTGTGTTAGTGGGATCAAAGAGGCCCAACATCCCACCCCCACTATACACAGTGTGACTACAGCACTGCTTTCCCTTCTGAGTCATTTGACCGTTTTCCAGTTTGTGTCAGACAGAAAGTCTATTTCCATGGTCTCACCAAACTCCTCCCACATTCGAGGTTTTGCTTCAGCTACCACCAGACCCACATTTTGCTTGCTGGTACCCGCCAGTTGCTTCTGAAGATCCACAGGCTAATACAAGCCAAATAGGACTTCTTGTTGAGCTTTATGGCTTCCTTCACCTCCAGTGTCCACAATCTGGTTCAGGGATTATCACCATGAGAGTTAGGCTTAGGAATGGGCCTGTGTAGACAACAGCCATCCAGTCCTGCAGCCATTCTCTGGCGCTGGACACAGACCCGCAGTCTTACCTCGGGTGGAGATAAGCGTCGAAGGTGTTTGGAATCAGGGGGAGGGGGGCTAGTGTATGTCTTTGTCAGTGTACATGAATATGTGTATGTGTGTGTGTGTGTGTGTCCCGTGTTCAACTGAGAGAGAGTGCCCTTGAAGGATATGGACAAAGAGTCAAAAACACAGTCCCGATATCAGGGAGAATTTTGTTGTTCCTGTCAGCCTTGGTCTTCGGCCGTTCATCTGGCGCTGGGGAGGGGTATCCGCATGAAATGAAGATGGTGGTTGTTTGGGTTAGTGCAAACAAACGGCATCTGATTTTACAGTTGTTCTTAATGTCCATCACTGGTCACCAGATCTATCAATTTCCCACTGAAGAGTTGTGAGCTTCTCCAAGATCTTATCCATATTGCATTCAATTAGCACAGTCTGAGTACTCCCAGCCCTCCCCATTGCATCGATCACAGCAGCTAGCCTTGTGGGGTTTTGAACAGCCGCAACCACTTTCTTTAATCTTCGATAAACCAGGGCCAAGCCAGCTGCAATGAGCAAGAACCCTGTTATCATGGTTCCAATTAACAGGTCAGCCCCTCTCTTCACCTGAGTGTTCAATCAATCAATCAATCAATCAATCAAGCATTTATTTGTCACATGCAATGTCACACATACATGTTACCTGGAGTGAAAATCTGGCCCCTTCTGACCATACATACACTGCACAAACATCACATTGGAAAGACAGGTCGGAAACAGGTAGGATGGTAAAAATAAAACAATGAAAATAATACATGAGGGGAGAGGAGGAGAAAGAAGAACTCCACCCAGCTTCTACAGGAGAGCAGTTTGAGAACAGAAAAAAAAGCACAAAAAAGCACATAGATCTTTACATCTTACACCATAAAAACACGTGACTTGCAAGGGCGTGGGGGGAGAGTATGGGGTATAGAGTTAGCCAATGTAGACAACAGCCCCATCCGGTCCTGCAGCCATCTTTCTGGTGCTGGACACAGATTCACCTGACTGCATCGGGTGGGATTAAGCATTGGCGTTTGGAAGGGGGGAACGGGGGTGAGTGTGTTTCTGTGTCAGTGTACATGCATGTGTATGCGTATATGTCCCGTGTTCAACTTGAAAGAGAGCGTGCTTTCACCCGGTTAACCAAAAGTCAACAGTCCTCAGCCAACGCAGGTGTCCTTGAAGGATAGGAGCAGAAAGACTAAACATAGTCCCGTTATCAGGGAAGAATTTGTTGTTCTGGAGCCGCATGAGTGGGCGAGATGGTTGTTTGAGTTAATGCGAACAACTGCATCCAATTTCGCAGCTGGTCTAATGTCCGTCACTGGGAGTGTTGGTCAAGTTACTTGAAAAAAGTAATCAGTAACTAATTACTGATTACTTCCCCAAAAAAGTAATCCCATTACTTTACTGATTACTTATTTTCAAAAGTAATTAGTTACTTAGTTACTTTTAAAAACATGATACACAACCTGAATAGGTAATAAAGCAATAGATCTTTCAGCCCAATTCTACTTTTTCTGCATAATACATCATATAAAATGTAATCAAATGAAAAAGTCTCTTTTTAAAACTTGTTTTATTAGTGTTTATCTTTAAACTTTATGCATCAAGCAAAAATTAAATTATATGCAACATTCTCTGACTAGAAGAAATTTGTTTAATTTGTAAACCTATTTTCTGCATATTCCAGCATATAAAATAAAATAGTTTTTTGTCTTTACACTCACTCTTTCTAATAGATGCAAGTAAAACACAGCAGAAAATA
>VUQG01033333.1:0-11194 GCA_015106755.1 Etia nguti | reverse complement strand
ATCTGTTGATGTTTAGAAAACAAAAGGCTGAAAAAGGTGGTAAAGAGACTACCAGCCATTTCACATCCTGCCTGCTTAGTATCACCATTTAACCTCATATGTCTCATGTAAAAAAAAAACATTTTACACCACATTTTCTGGATCTTTATTTTTCCTTTATGATTGTTACTGAAATATAGTACTGACAGAACTGTTCATTCTCATCTCCTCCAATTTGAAGTTTTTTTTATCTAAAAAGCAGATGTTAAAGCACTCATTATGTTTATATATACTGACTACACTGTGAGTCTATGCAAACTCTCCACTACTTTTAAATAACCCTGTAAAGTCATGTGTTGATATAATGAGTGAATGATTTGATCTTTTCACTGCCTGCTGTGTTTCCTCGACTCCTGAGCAAAGATAAAGAGTCAGTTCAGACCTGCAGTTGGTCCTCATGGTGTTTTGAACTTGAATTCAGCCTGATTTGTTTTTCATGTCTTCTCCTCCATCATCAGTTATCAGGAGAGCAGACAGTCAAAGTACAAGAATTCAAACAAACACAGAGATTCTACTTACAGAGCAGACACAGCACAGATGTTTCCTTCATCGTCCTTCTCACTCATTTGAGCTTTTTTTCATTTCTGTCACTGACACCAAGTAAAGCCCGCCCTCTTCCTCTGAGCACCAGCTTTTCTATTGGTTCACAGGCAGTGGTGGGTAATTTACTTGTTCAATTGTTCAATCAAACCAGGGACGCTGCTGTTATGGAGCTGAACTGGAACCATTCAGACACTGAGGCCCTCTGAACACATTTTAATTACAGCTGTGCAGAGACACATGCACAGGTCTGAACCCCAAGGGTCTTCTGGGGTTCCTGCTGGAAAATGAAATGCCCAAAATTAATTTCTCTGCGATTACAAACTCTGTTTGAACAAGCTTGTTATCAAAATAAAGCTAACACTTGTGAGATTTCATCAGAGGTATAAATATTACAGCAGACGTTACTATATCAAAGTTACTGAGGCTGGAACACCATTTTTGGATTTTATTCCATATGAGCACTTTGAAATGCTTCAGCAGACAAACTCCAGAAAACCAGTAATCAGCATATGAACATTGACTGATGCTGCTGAAGCGAAACACAGAAGTGTTACAGTGGCTTAATAAATTCATTTTGGCACCATCTGTGAGTTGAATTGTTTTTAGGTATTGAACAGCAGAAATTATTTTACTTCATTTAAATGCCTTAAAATACTTGTTTTTTGGATATTTTTTTAAATATTTCTTAGACACTTGTGTACATCGGGCCTTTTGTACCTTGTGCCTCAGTCACTTTAAAAAGCCTCTTTCCCTTTTAACTCTGTAACTTCAGCTGCTATTGGTCGATTTCCATGATTGACACCTCTTTTTAATTGTTTGAGTCAATAGAATCACAGTAACATGACTGTGTTTATGTGAATTCCACCAATCAGAAGTTGCAAGGCGAGAAATCCACATGACGCTAAATTTACATCACACTTTCTCATCCAATCACGTCTGTCGCCAGGCTGAAAATGGTGATTGTTTACAGAAATGGCGCTGAAGCTTTATGTTACCACTGCCGTGTTCAGGAAAACAAGCGATAGGAGCTCTTGGCGAGAGAAGGAATACACAACTCTGTTTCCATGTTATTGTCTATCAAGCATGAAAAATATTTGTGGTTTCCTTTTCTGGCTGGTTCATTGAACCAGAGCGTGACGAAACTTGCAGTTTTGGAATCTTTTCACGAAATGACGCAACTTCTCTTTTAGTTGTTTGTTTTCTCTGCATTTCGTGGTCATATAAATGGTTTCTATGGACTTTTAGCTGTGATTCAGAGGTTTCTATCACACATGCTGGTGTTTACATAAAAGGCGTCGCTTCATGGACGGTGAAACGGCATCTTAAGGGGCTCAAGAGGATATATTTTTTAAAACACTGAATGCACTTTCTTTGCTATGTGATGATACACAGTTACATTTTACCTATAAGGTCAGATGACACAAATCTGTTGAAAACAGCAAGCATTTCTTAAAGACATAACTATATAGCTATATAGCTATAAATTTCTTTTTTAAAAATTCAGATAAAGCTGAAGTTATTTTATTAAACTATTACATTTTTTTTTTATTAAACATGGGGTCTAATGAGATAGTTACTCTGGATAGCTGTACTTCAGCTCAGTGAAAAAAATACACAGAGGAACCATTTTTTTTCTCATTATTCGTAATCAGGTAGCAACAAAAATTTCTGGCACAACTTCATCTACTTCCAAGGTGCATGGAGAGGATGAGAAACTAACAATGCAGGAACTCCAGCAACACTTAAAGGTAAAGAGGAAGAACTTTATTAACTGACCAAAGCGTTTCGGCTTGTGGCCTCACCTGATGAAGGCCACAAGCCAAAACGCGTTTGTCAGTGCCATCAAGGTAATCAGAGACTCCCAGACACACTTTATCAAAGCAAATTTTTAAATTTCCTGGGAGACCCAGAGAAAAGCTATGGGATAGATGAGATATAAGATCACTCCACTTTGTGGCAGCAACTTCTGAACATCCTCACATCCAAACTGTAACTCTACCCCGAAGTGTTGACCTGGTGGATGTTAAAAGGTTAAACTGTTGTCATTTACAAAATACCTGCTCTGCTGTAATAGCTAGTTCTACCAGTAGATGCCAAAAAAATATATTCTGTTCGTCTGGACGTACTGTTTTCATTCGGGGAAAAGTTTAAGCATAGATTTCCACATCAACAACATTCGCACACAAGAGGTTTAAGTATTTATTGAATATTTTTTGAGTATTTTAATAATTAGCTCTGAGATGTGATTACTCACCTGTCTTTTCTATGTCCTTTCCAGGGTGTTTGGGCAAATGTTTCCCTGGAGTCCAGACCCCATTTAAAGGTTCTCAGAGAGGCCATGGGTTAAGGGAGTGTGGGGAATCTCTGTGCATGGGATTTTGATCTTTTCATAATAGGGTTAAGACGTAAGGTTAAAATATAAAATATATTTAATGATATGAGGATGGTAAAATGTATGTATTTATTTATTAACATTGTGTATTGTTGATAGATGGCAGAATGGTAGAATTTGGTAAACTCACCTGAGAGTGAGTAAAGCAAAGGTTTAGTCCTTAAGAGCTGA
Organism: Etia nguti; assembly: GCA_015106755.1. Classification (NCBI taxonomy): domain Eukaryota; kingdom Metazoa; phylum Chordata; class Actinopteri; order Cichliformes; family Cichlidae; genus Etia; species Etia nguti. The sequence goes on along the minus strand of VUQG01033333.1, from coordinate 8,049 downwards.
GAGTATATAAGACTGCCATTTCTCATTAGACTAGAGAGTGATTGTTGTTGCTGTTTAAACACAGAAGGCCTTGGGCCTAAGGGTACATCTTTCACCATCTTGCAATGATGTGATTGCAGCCATTCCCTAACTCTCTGTGAATGGTACTAATGACCACTGATCAATAGTCTTTGATCAGTGGTTGTTGATCAATGGTCATGACAATTTGCATATTAATGATCATGATACTGACCCTACTGCCAATTCTGCCAATTCTTAGTTAGTGTCAGTCATTGTGCAAATGTCCTTTTCATAAAGTGGGGAAACCTGCAGTCAGCTGAGACTGAAGAAGTCATCTGTGTGAGTGACGAAACGTTTCTCCCACTGAAAACGCTACGTCCAGATGAACAGAATCAATCCCTTACCTGGATGATTGAGCATTAAGACATTACCAGTAGATGGCAGCAAACTTTAAATGTGTCCATTCCAAGCTTCACTGAGTGTTTGACAAGAGGAGCTCTGAGCTTGTTCAGGAGATGTGATCAAGAAGCAAGTCCACTCTGAGTCACATTTTCATCAGTTTGTAGTTTAACACAAACTAATACGCTTCAGTTGAGTATTTTTGCATTAAATTACTGAGTGGGATACTAGAAATGCCCTCCTTGGGGAGAAACAGTAATGCTTTGTAAAAATATATAAGTAAATTAGTAAATACTGTCTTTTGACTGAACCATATGTACTCTCTATACCAACATATTTTCACAAAGTACAGCTGTAAAATGCCAGATATCAGTTTCAAACACACACATTGTGCACTGTAGCTTTTCAGTGTTGTTTGAAACCACTGAGTGACACTTCTGCTGTGTTTAGTCTGTCACTTTTCTGCACTGAAGAGAGGTGTGTGTTGGTTAGCCACAACCAAACTCAAACAAGTCAAATTTTCCATCTGACACCTCAGTGAAACCCACAGAACCACACGTGAAAAACAAGTGAGAACAAACATTTATTAATCTTGCAGAGGAACTAAATTGCTACTTTGGCCACAAGACCAGGTTATAACAAACATGAATAAAATATAAATAACAGTGAGCTTACTGAGGACATAAAAAATGAACATTGTTTTTATCGCACTGTTGATTTTGCATTAAAAATACACTTTGAAAACTCAAGTTAAAAAATAAGAGATGATACAAAATACATTCAAAGAAAACCAGTGAAACCAGATCACTGACGTGGAAACAAGAGCCAGCAATCATGAATAAACTACAGCAATTACAACCAGTTACTGACATGGAACATGGTGACATAACATGATTTTGCATTTGAGTCATTTGAGTCTAGAAAGTGAAAAAAATATAAAATATATATTTTATATTTTTTTCACTTTCTTTATATAAAGAAATCTTCAAATCTGTAACATGTGAATGTCCTCTGGTCTGAGGCGCTGGGGGGACCAGTTAGAGACCAGCAGCTGGACGTCAGTGGTTGGACTGGTGGACTACTTCAGTGAAGAGTAGACGACATCTGGCTCTGGTTTATAGTCTGAACACAAACACACACAGTTCAAACAACAGGGAAACTAAGGATAACAACAGACAATACTGAAAGAAATAATAAAGTAACGATCAATAACTGAAACTAAGAACTAAAGACTCAAAATACAAAGGAAATACATGAAGATATAAATGTAAACAAAGATCCAAATAGAGACTACTTAATAATAATCAAAAATTCACAAGTTCATAAATTCAAAACCATGGCTACAAAACTGAGGATCATGCCAATCTCAAATGATTTACTCCCCTAATTAGGCTTACCATTTTGAGTGTACTAGTGCATTCAGACTTAAAGATATGGCTACACGTGATGCATGAAATATCTTGATTTATATATTTATTTATCTATTTATCTAGTATCTTGATTTATTTATCTTGATTATTTACTTATAACTGCATGTTTTCTACACTTGCGCACTGGGACTAATGTGTGTGGGGTAAGCTGAAATGTTGCTGAACCAAGCAAGATTAGCTGACATCTGAAAGAAAATTGCTAGAAGCTGTGACAACATAAAAATAAAACACATGAACTGTGACTTTTTGTCTGGAATTTATGTTGGCATGGAATTTATGTAGAATTATGTTGGCTCTACAGGCTTTACAGCCAGTGTAAGCCCTGGCCGAAATCGTGGCAGAACTGTGTGACGTGCATCAAGAGCAGGCAGTAGTACATTGTAGGCACGTGTTGCACTTCAGGACCAGGATACAGTACACTCAGGTATTTGGAAAACTTGTGACCAACTCTGGGGTCCATGGTTCAACCATCGCCACTCCCATGACTCCATCCCTGCAGATTATCTACAGCGATTTCTGGACATGTTTGAGGCCATGGCAGTGGCATGTAATTGGCTGGAAGCACAAAGGGTGGTGCGGCTATTTCCCTTGCCTTCTGAGGAGGCCCAAACAAAGTGTCCGCTGGGGGTTCTGGAAAGCAGCGTTCAGCCTACACTCAGCATCCAGTTTGGATTCAGGGGACAGACACTATCTCTACTTTTAAGACAAGGCTTAAATAGGCTTTTTTTGGTAAAGTACATATGGATAATTCTGTGGGGAGAAGAGTACACCTGAGAAGAGTTTTTTGGAAAATACCACCCTATTCCAGCTGACCTAAAGATGTGTTTTCATGGTTGCCTTGCTGGTACAAAAGTGAAGGCTCGGAAGTGGAGATATAAGCCCTTTCTGCTATGATTGAAGCCATATCCCAACTCTCCATAAATGGTAGTCATGGCCATTGATCAATGGTCATGACAATTTGCATATTAATGATCATGAAACTGACCTCATGGCCCATTTTCTAGACTGTGGTGTTAGTTTCAGTCATTATGCAATATACTGTTTATAAAGTTGGAGAAACGTGCAGTCATCTTAGACTGAAGAAGTCACTTGGATAAGTGATCAAATGTTTCCACCACTGAAAACGCTATGTCCAGATGAACAGTATCAACTGTTTTCAGGCTTTCTGCCAACAGTCATCATAGGAAATGGCAACTCTCTCCCCAACATAAGTGATGAGCTGGAGATATTAGTGACGACTTAGAATCTATAGCAGTCTCGTGTGTTTTACTGAAACATGGTTGAATCAAAACATCTTAGACTCCAATGTAGATGTACCTGGTTTCACTCTCATATGATCTGACAGAGATGCAAAAGCTTGTGGCAAGAAAAAAAGTGGGGGTCTGGCTTTATATGTGAACCAAAGATGGTCACATCTAGCTAGTTATGGTTCATGTTACAGCAGCCAAAAAGTAGCAGATATTCAGCTTTAAATTGGTTTCTTTCTGATATTAGAAGTTTGATATGTTGAGTCAGGCTGGCTTAGCTTAGTTAAGCATAAAGACCAAGTAACTTTTAACTCTTAAGTCTTAACTTTTACAAACAGCAGCAGCTTTTCACAGTTTTTTCCCACTTTTAACACCTCTGCAGAGAAACACTAACCGACGATACAGAACTGCGTGATGTTTGTGTGAAAACTGAAGGTGAACAACCACAAAGCTGCCATCTTCTTTCAGTACTAAGTAACACATTTCACCACAGGGGACAAAGCAAACATGTTCTCACAACAAGAATACTATTCTTAGCCAAACCAAAAAAACATGGCTTCTAACTGTAGTTAAGTAGAATCAACATGGTGGCTTATTCAACAATGACAAGCCACATCTTGTCTAATCATTCTTTTCCTGCTCATAGGACACATGTATAGTTGTCCATGGGTGTTACCTGTTACCTGTAACAGTGACACATTCTAATAGCTTGATTTAGAATAAATAAAAACTTGTGTCCAACCACATACCGTAAGCAGTAAATAACTAGCTGGTAAATGTAAACTGGAATTCCTTACATGTCAGGCCATGTTTTAGGTCTTTCTAGTATCGGGAATATTTATTTTTCGCTATTTTTTAGCACCAAATCTTTTAATTCTTCTGAAGTACAATTTAAAAAGTTCGTTAACTAAAGCTTTTTCATTGTGTTTCAGTTTTTAGACAATCTAATTCAACAGAATCACTTTTTTCTAACTTTTTGACTCCTATTATTAAAATGGATGAAGTGATTATAATTGGAGATTTTAATTTGTACACTAATGAATCCCAAGAGCTGCTAAACCATGGACCTTCTTAATATCATCATATTTAAGCAACACATTTCCAGTGGAGAAACACTAGACCTTGAAGCAACTTAATTTTTGTTAAAAGTTATGCCAACTATTTGTCCTACAGTAATTATTATAGATTTTTCTTTAACTTCTGGATCTGTTCTTCTTTTAAAGAAACTAAAACAAGATGCTGCTGTTCAAGGAAGATGGGGAAAGTCTGACTGGACCATGTTCGGTACCTCCATTGCTAAGTTGGCTGTTCCCTCAGAGGCTTTGACACCTTGGAATAACTCAAGACACAGTGGAGAGACAATTTCTCTGGGAGAGATTATGTCTTTCAGCTGGCTTGGCAAGTCATTGGAATTCCTTTACAAGAATTAAAGAAGGTAGCTCAGGAGAGAGAGGTCTTAGCATCTTTGCAGCCCAAACTAAGATAAACAGGAGAAAATCGATGGATGCAAATAAATGGTTGCATGTACAAATTGTCTTGTGTACACACAATTGTAACTGTTCATTTTTGTTTACGGAATTTTTGTTACCTTCTTAAACAACCAATAAAACTCACAATATTCCAATCAGCCTCATGCTAATTGAAAAATATTAGCATGTTGCTAACATGGTGAACATACAAGACCTATCAAACATCAGAAAATCAAAAGTTACCCTTTAGCCTTAAGCAAAGTCAAACCATGAACCATGATGGAAACAAAGAAGAGCAGCTGTACCTCTCATCCTTGATTGTTTTTTCTTGTCTTTGATGATAATTTCACCATAACTGACATCTCCTGTTTTCACTGCTGAGTAGACTGCATCTGGATCACTCTCTGTACAGTGAAACACACACAAGGACATCACTGTGAGTGATAGCAGAGCTGTTCGTATAGACACTGCTGCTCCTGCATAAATTCAAACACAAAATCATTCAGATCTGGAGTCTTTAAAAAAAAAAAATCTACTATTCATAGTATTTTAACAGTATAAGACATGAATGAAGAAAGAAGAATCTGGAAGTGCAGAGGATTAGAATGGAGGAAGGGTAGGCAGCTATGAAAATGACAAAGAATGGAAAGGGAACCATGAAGCTATAAGAAAGAGTTGTTGAAGCTAGGTTAAGAAGAGAGGTGATGATCAGTGAGCAGCAGAATGGCTTTGGAGGCAAAGTTAAAGAGGCAAGGCTGGGAGGATTTGGACATGTGCAGAGGAGGAGTAGTGGTTATGTTGGACAAAGGATGTTAAAGATGGTGCTGCCAAGCAGAAGGAAAGAAGAAAGACAACAGAAAAGGTTAATAGATGTAGTGCAAAGTGTTGGTGTGACAGAGGAGGATAGGGATATGGTGAGATAAAGGCAGATGATCCACTGTGGTGACCGCTGTACGAGATCATTTTAAATAAATCATATTTCTACTGACACCATGACTCTTCATAAGGATGACTACATCTGGTCAACATGCCAGGATGTCACAGAAAGTACAAATAATTAACTTTCTAAGATTCATATTCAGAATTTAAATGTCTATCAATTTGCCTCCACTTATCAAATTCAGGGTAACAGAGGTACTGGACGGTATCCCAGCTGTTACCAGTCCAGTGTACATCCTGGACTGGTCCAGTGTACTTACTGGACATGTAACCATCCTGTTGTAGGGATAGAGACAGAGAGATTCAAATATAATTGTTAATAATTTATCTTTCTCTTTTGAAATCTATCAGTCCTGTTTTGAAATGCCTGAAGCTAAATCATTTTAACAGGAAACAGGAAGATGGATGACTGCAAAGCTGTTTGTTTCTGTTAACCGAAGCACACAAAACACACAGTCCAGCACACCAATAACAATGGTCAACACACAACTTTAAAGAAAAACACTATAATCTGATTAGGATGATAACACAGTTAAATTGTATGGTATGAAAGTAAACTCTATCAAAATAATAACTGTGGTTTCAGGGTTAAGCGTGAATATCACATCTGTAAAAAAGTGTTTTCTCTTTACACTCAGTTGTACACTTCTGATCATCTCTCACATGTTCCATGATGTTTTCATATAAAACAATCATAACCATAGACAGAACCAAACTAAAACCAAACTTATAGTGATTAAAACGAAGTAAGCCTCTTGGAGAGGTGAATCGCAGAGAACATGTCCTCATAGTGATAAAGAGTAGCCAGATTCCAAAAATAGTTGGAACAACAAATACTCAGCAGTTATACATGTTACATCTATGGGGCAGATAGTCTAAGCTTCGGTCTATATGAAACAAGGCATAACTTGAAATGGAAGATGAAAGCTGTATGAGTAGAATTACCACTAACCTCTTAATAAAAAGATGGTGACTTTGTTTCAAAACAAAGTTTAAAAACAAGTTTGACCTTACAAAAATATACATCTAATACAGGTGTGCCAAATTATGTCACATCAGCCATGTTCCATTGCAATCCCAAATGCAATGACAATAAAGGCTTTGAACTGAATTGAATAAATGTTAAATGTCAACTTGAGACTCCATATAATAATAAAAATAATAATAAGACTGACAACTGGGACATGGAATGTCATCCCTCTGGTGGGGAAGGAGCCTGAGCGTGAGGATGAGAGGTACCGGCTAGATATAGTCGGGCTCGCCTCAACGCATGGCTTGGGCTGTAGAACCAGTCTCCTGGAGAGGGGCTGTACTCTGTCTCAGTCTGGAGTTGCCCATGGTGAGAGGTGGCGAGCTGGGGTCGGTATTCTAATATCCCCTCAGCTTGCTGCCGATACATTGGGGTTTTTCCCGGTGGATGAGAGGGTTTGTTCCTTGCGCCTTCGGGTCAGAGAACAGGTCCCGACTGTCATCTGCGCTTATGCGCCAAGTGGCAGCTCAGAGTACCCAGCCTTTTTAGAGTCCCTGGGTGGGGTGCTAGAAGGTGCTCCGCCTGGAGACTCTGGGAGACTTCAATGCTCACGTGGGTAACGACAGTGAGACCTGGAGGGGTGTGATTGGGAGGAACGGCCTCCCTAATCTGAATCCGAGTGGTGTTTTATTATTGGACTTCTGTGCAAACCACAGTTTGGCTATAACGAACACCATGTTTGAACATAAGAGTGTCCATAAGTGCACGTGGCACAAGGACGTTCTAGGCCGCAGGTCGATGATCGATTTTGTATTCGTATCACCAGACCCTAGGCCATATGTTTTGGACACTCAGGTAAAGAGAGGGGCTGAGCTGTCAACTGATCACCACCTGGTGGTGAGTTGGATCAGGTGGCGGGGGAGGACGCTGGACAAACCCGGTGCGCCTAAACGTACAGTAAGGGGGGCACAGGGAACGCCTAGCAGAGGCTCCAGTCCGCGAGATCTTCAACACACACCTCCGGCAGAGCTCCAACAGCATTCCGAGGGAGACTGGGGACATTGAGTCCGAATGGACCATGTTCAGCACCTCCATTGCCGAAGGTGCTGCACTGAGCTGCGGCCGCAAGTGGTTGGTGCCTATTGGTAATCCCCAAACCAAATGGTGGACACCAGAGATATCCTATCGGGGTTGGTTAGCCTGTGGGTTTTCGGAGGCAGCTGATAGGTACCGACAGGCCAAGCGGAATGCGGCTCGGGCAGTGGCTGAGGCACAAACTTGGGTGTGGGAGGAGTTCGGAGAGGCCATGGAAAAAGACTTTCAGACCGCCTCGAAGAGATTCTGGCAAACCGTCAGGCGACTCAGGAGGGGAAAGCGGTGCTCTACCTGTACTGTGTATAGTGCTGGTGGAGCACTGCTGACTTCGACTGAGAAAATTGTCGGGTGGTGGAAGGTATACTTCGAGGACCTCCTTAATCCCACTAACACGTCTTCTGAGGAGGAAGCAGAGTTTGGGGATGAGGGGGATGACCCACCAATTTCCGGGGGTGAGGTCACTGAGGCAGTTAAACAACTCCTTGGTGGCAGAGCTCCTA
>VUQG01033320.1:8831-26207 GCA_015106755.1 Etia nguti | reverse complement strand
CCTTGTCTTGGTAGGTTTACAGTTGTGCCATACTCCTTCCATTTCTGAATTATTGCTTGAACAGTGCTCCGTGGGATGTTCAAGGCTTGGGAAATCTTTTTGTAGCCTAAGCCTGCTTTAAATTTCTCAATAACTTTATCCCTGACCTGTCTGGTGTGTTCTTTGGACTTCATGGTGTTGTTGCTCCCAATATTCTCTTAGACAACCTCTGAGGCCATCACAGAGCAGCTGTATTTGTACTGACATTAGATTACACACAGGTGCACTCTATTTAGTCTATTTAGCACTCATCAGGCAATGTCTATGGGCAACTGACTGCACTCAGACCAAAGGGGGCTGAATAATTACGCACACCCCACTTTTCAGTTATTTATTTGTAAAAAATGTTTGGAATCATGTATGTTTTTCGTTCCACTTCTCACGTGTACACCACTTTGTATTGGTCTTTCACGTGGAATTCCAATAAAATTGATTCATGTTTGTGGCTGTAATGTGACAAAATGTGGGAAAGTTCAAGGGGGCCGAATACTTTTGCAAGCCACTGTATGTGTATATAATTTTTATAGATGAAAGTGAGATTATGATGGGAGAAAAGTATTCAGAAGGAGAGAAACAGCTAATGATCCAAAGCATAATCTGTCAAACGTGGTGGAGGCTGCCTATGGAAGCGGGCCATTATTGTGTATTGATAATGTAACGTTACCAGGAGTAGCAGGGCGAGTTCTAAAGTATACTACAAAAGATTTGCATCCGAGTGGGGAGACAGTCCTTACATTTAAAATAATGCTAGTTAGTCCAGTTACTTTTGAGCTCCTGAAAATGGGGTACCACATGTCAAAACGGCTGTAATTTCTAAACAGTTACCACAGGTCAGCCAACCTTATAATAAATCTGCAAGTCCTGCATTTGGGTAAAGCAGCTGATCCCTGTCAGTAGGTACTAGAGAATATGTTACGGTACAATAGAAGGCTTGGTGGTTTACAGCGGTGATTGGTTAAACTGAATGTTGTTTTCAGAAAGGAACCATTGGTCTCAGATTAGAAGCTCTTTGGGTAGAATGTGGGGGTTTTCATTTTTAGTACAACAGAAGGTTGTACTAAAGGATACCTTTAAGAGAAACAGAATGTTGTTTGTTAGAAGGCAATAAGAGTGAACAGTGTTATTGGGTAGGATGGAAAGTTTAGCACAACAGATGGTAGTCAATACAGTGCAGTATCTCTAGGAAGAATAACAGGTCTGCTGAAATGCCTTTTGCTAGAAAATCTGGAATTTCTTTTTTGCTTGTTTATCGTGTACAATAACATCAGTAAAATTGTTATTAGATAGAATTGTTTAGTACAGATATTAAATAATGTAGGTAGAACTGAATGTGTTTAGTTTGAATAAGAGAATACTTGCACTCAACAGAGAGTGCTAGCATAAATGGTTGTAATAAGTGTAAAAACAGACATTTTCCTGCAAGGATCAATTAGTGGTCTCTGATTGCTGTTAAAGTAGAACAGATTGTAGAAAGTAGAAAACAATAGATGGCTGGCATCACGAGATTTATCACAAACTGGTGCCAACTGTTAGTCAATGAATTGCCGCCAGTGAGACTTTAGTCCAATCCCTCCTGATGACCAGTTCCCTCTACAACTCTCTGCTAAAGGTCAGTTTTTACATACAGATGGGAAATGTGAATTCTCCCTCCAGCAAAAAAAAATAAATAAAAAAATGGCCACTTTGATTCTAATGGGCTTTTCATGGAGAGTGAGGGAGGAACAGAGGGGATGGTGTGATCTATTCATGGAATGGCTAATTCTGAAGAAAGGACAGCCTTTGCATTATGGACCCTTTAGTATTTTATGCAAGGATTATAAAAGCATGAAAGTGGTTTATTTAAGTAGCAAAACTAAGCAGCATAACAAGCCACTCAGTTTAAATCAGTGTTTTCCCATTAAAATATGAAAAAAAGATAGCAGCGAGGTGAGATCATTTCATTGGTTTTCTCTGCAGTTTCAGCACATTTCGATAAATAATGAAAACCACAGATCGCCATGGTGGAGTAAGAGAGAAAATTTAATGCCAGGTTTACAGACTTGTTAAAATGGATACTTTTGCACTTTATGAATCTGTAACTTTTTTTATCATTTCTCTCAGGAGCTGGACGAAGCACTGAAGATCTGTAACTACATCTTCACTCTCATTTTTGTGCTGGAGTCGGTCTTCAAGCTGGTTGCCTTCGGCTTCCGACGCTTCTTCAAGGACAAGTCAGTATATAAATCTCTAGCAAGCTCCCCGATGTGTCATGTTGACCTTTCCCACACTGACACAAAGAAAAACTGAGATTCTGAATAAACATTTGCCTCCCGTTTTTTCGGTTCTGACATTTGGGGTGGATGTGATATTTTAGTAGATTAGTGGTTGCAAGCACTTGTCTTTAAATTCTGAGTCATGTAGAAAATCTGAGGCAGCGTTCAGAGAAGTTAAATGAGCTTTTTCTAAGGTGCTCCAGTGACTGGTTCTCAGAGAGGCCTGCGTGAATACAAACAGCCTTGTTAAACACCAATAAAACACAAATGCCTTAGATGATTTCATAGCTTTGAAATCTCTGGCTTTCTGCTGAAAACCACACAATAATACACAAACACAATCCCAGCAGCATTGCTGCATACTGGCACATGTTGCATATAAAGAAATACACCCACTAAACCCACAAACTTCAGTGGAGACATCGTGTTTCTGGACCAGAGCTGACCACCTAGGAGTCCACAATGTCTGTCCCATTCGCCAGAGAAAGACCATTATCCTTTCCAAGTTTGGCAACAGCCCAGTTTAATAACAGCTCAGTCCACACCCCTTTATTTATGCACACAAGAGCAGGCTGTTTCTAAGTACAGCAACATTTAGCCAAAAAACCCCTGAGCTAATCTAAAAATACATATATAATTTCAGGCGGATTGATTAATGCAGTTTGAGTAGGTATAGGGATATTTGGATTTAAATGTCAAACTCTGAGTGAAACAAAGCCTTGCATGGATAGAAACAATGTAAAAAGCAGTGCAATAACCAGGTTACTGCGACCACCCACCTCTGTCTTCAGGTTTTATACATTCACTTTGTTCCAGACTTGTCGTTTATTGAGAGGCAACTTCAAAATTAAGTCTGCTCTGAACATTTTGTGGACTATGCCTATGTAACTGGAACAATATTGTGGCTGCTTTTTAAAAAAAAATGTTCCTCATAACACTTAAAATAGTCAGCACCCTCTCACTGTCATGGAGAAAATGATCTGTCTCTAAATTTCATGAGTTATTCGATTAGTTAAATATGCTTGACTAAAGCTTTGGAACACTGAGGTGATACATCATACAGAATCTTTTGAGCGTCACTGTAGACTTAAAAAAGGCCATGAAAGCTGTGTTGTACCCAGGATTCTTCCTTAGTGTTACACCATTTTCTATCCATGTCATAGTTCTCCTAAATAAGAGACCATCTCATGATGGGATCGACCCAGCTGCTTACTGGGCAGAATGGTGGTGGAGCTATTACCGCTGTGGTGTCAAATTTTGGAGCGTTTTCCCTCCAAGCACTCCAACTTACGGGGAAGTATGGCTTCCTTGCTAAGTACTGCGTGAGAAAATCAAATCCACATCTCTGCACAAATGACACTCGAGCCAGGAGGTGATTAGCTTTGCCAAAGCAACTAGAAACAAGAACAGTAAAATGCTAGTTGTGAGTGCGATAACTCGAGAGCGAATCAATGTTGTATTTTCAGACACGACAGCACTTCTTAGCGCACTCAGTCAAAAACATAAGACTACACTTCTGAGTTGGACTGTTGTTGATTCCTTAAAGTTCAAAGTCATCAGATTTGTGACTCAATTCTGACTGAAGTCCACTTCATGTGACTCGAGTTCACACTTGTGTGATGGAGGAAATGACTCACATATGGGTGATTTGTTTGAGTCCATTTTTGCAGCCAATCACATTTATCCGAGGTTTCAGTGGAAACGAGTAACACAAGTCTGTGTTTGGTGATGATGAGTATGTTTTGTGTACGTCTGTGTGTGGTTGTTGGCGTGTAGGTGGAACCAGCTGGATCTGGCCATCGTGCTGCTGTCCATCATGGGCATCACTTTGGAGGAGATTGAGGTCAACGCTTCCCTGCCCATCAACCCCACCATCATTCGCATCATGAGAGTGCTGAGGATTGCTCGAGGTATGACACTCCCCCTTGCCCCTTTTTACCGCTAATCCATCCCACCACCCCCACCCCCCGACCCTTACACAGTATGAGACACCAATGCACAGCAAACTCTTTCAAGGTGCTGCACTTTGAAGATGATGTAAAACACACATCCCCGGGACTCCCCTTTTTGTCATTTTTTGCATGGCAGATCTCAGCATGGTTCGGGCAGGCTGTGAGCCGACCAGATGGCACAAAGAAACACAGTCAGCTGACAAACTGAGAAGAAGTGAAGGGAGAGAAAAACACAGGGTGAGGAAAGTGAGCTTAGGGTGTGAGAGAGCCAAAACACACTGTGACAGTAAGTGAACTAAGCTGCAAGAAGCTAAGGAGACGATGGGGTACAGTAAAGAAGGATGAAAGAGATGTAAGAATAAAAGAGAAATAAAGGAAAGAGATGGGACTGATGAATGACTTCTGACCTTAAAATAGACTACCAGAAGGTGAGATGAAGTCAGGAAGAGTAGCGACTGGTGGAGTGAAAAAGGTGTGCAGAGTAAAAGAGGTTCAGGATGATTATTGTTGAGCCTGGAAGATAAGAGAGATAAGAGGCTTTACCTGAAGGCTTGAGGAGAGGAAACAAAAGGAAGATGAGAGAAAGAGGAGCTGAGACATGCAGAACGGGAGCCTGTCTGTTTGGTCCAAACACTGAATGTGTAGCGATTAGGTAGCATGGAAGTCGTGATTAATTGTTGTCGCTCAGCCGACCCAAACACATTTTTTGCTTTGTTTGTCTGTGTGTATTTGATGGGTCCAGTCTTTCTGTCTGGCATCAGCATGCCTCTCATAATCAGACTGAGCAGGAATCTGAGTAAGACAGATTAAATTCACATGTTGTCAGCACTGGAATCAAAAGGCGGTGGTTTTTCTGTCCAACGTTGTCAGTGAGATGCATCACATGTGTGTCCTTTGTGCACAGAAAAGCTGCGTAATTCCAGCTGTGTAAGTTAACAGACTAATCAGTATCACAACTCAGACACAGGAGAATCTGATGGATTAAAATTAAGTGTTGCCTTACATTTAACGTTTAAAACAGAATTCAGATGTAGCCTTCGTCCATATACAGATTTGATGTAAAGTCCACAAGTACAAATAGGTGTCCTGGTTTAAGATAATCATGCTCATAGATGATCTAATAGGGAAAATTCAGGGGAGAAATGTCTTAGAAATTCTATTAATTACTGATGCTCAAAGATTTCAGAAACTGTTGAAAAAACTATTCCTTCCTACTATCCACGCAGAGGTTTGAGGGATCTTCCAGGAATGGTGATGCTATTTTCCAGAGAACTGTTTGGTCAATTGGATTTTATCAGCCACTAAAGACTTGCTTTGATTTCATTTTTGCGTCTGCATTTAAGCCCGAGCTTCAGCTTGAAATATGAGATTTTGACTACATTACCTTTTGATTAGACTAAATGCTGATTAAATCAGCTCAAGTATTTTCAGTTTTTATAAAATTAACTATTAAACTCACTTCAAATTGGATAAAATTACCATAATGACAAAATAAGCACCCTAACACACTCTTATGTTTTAACAAAATTCAATATTTATTAGTCAATATTTACTATTTTCTTCATTTTGCAAAAGCTGTAATTACACTGGTTTAGGCACCAATAAGCAATCTGTTTAATAACTATCTCAAATTAGACAACAAAAGCAATTCCTCATACTTTTATTGCTTATTATTTTAGTATATGGCAAAAAAGTAACAACTCACTTACCATAAGCAGTGAGACAATAAGACAGCTTGAGAATCATCAACCCACCAACCCCCTGCACTCTTGGTGTCACAGCTTAGCTATTCTAACGTGAAGGCAAATAAAACATTACCACAGTGAGGGGCATTTTACATAACATTTTACCGTATGTGCATACGCTTTGCTCTTTCAAACCTTGAACTTCCACAACACACCCACAAAAAATGCTGTTAATAGACATGGACATAAGGTTAGTTGTCGGCTTTTATCCCTCTTAGCAATTTCATGGTCAAATCCATGATTTAAAACACACGCCTACTTAATTCGTAAATTAGTTGAAGTTGACAGTACTCAATCCTTATAAAAATTGCTTTTGACAGTTATATTGAAAGTATGCATTAAAGTGCAAAAAACAAGGAAATATCTGTTATCTCATGTCTTGCTAGTTTACGTTGTGGAGTTAGTTACTGTAGCTCCAGTGGTTAGACCAGAACTTTATAAAGTTAGATTGTTTTGGAAAAATCACCAGACATTTTGAACTGTTACTATATTTTCAAGGCTGTCTTTACAGCTGATTAATGGATGTAATGTTTGTCAGGCTATGGTCAGCGCTTTGCTAATCTGTCTGGCATATGTTTAGATGTTTCAGTGGTAGCAGCTGAGGTGCAGACAGATGCCTTTCGGTGGTAAATGCATCATTAGTGGCCATATAATTATTCAGAGAAAAGTGATGTTCCTCACTGGAATATGTGTCATGTTAGCTGAGCTAATATATTGAGGCTAACAGATGTCTGGCGGTGTGGTTAAAAGTGTGCGGTTAAAATAAAAGTACATTTTTTTGCAAATGTGGGATTTACCTTTTTTGTGTGAGTAACTGATAAAGATAAAAAATATCTCTTATTATCCCATAACATCTTTTCTTTCCTATTTAAAAGAGATCACAATAGCACTGTGATTCTATTGATGCTTATCTAGATTATTACTACTGTGTTTAGTAGGACTATACATCTATTATTATTCAATACAGAATGTATAGGCCAAGGTTAATGCAAATATCTAATCAGCCAATCACATGGCAACATCAGAATAGGGAAGACAGGTGATTTAAGTGACCTTAACCATGATATGACTTTGGTGGAAGATGGAATGGTCTTAATATTTCATATTTGTTGATCTACTGGGATATTCCTGCACAACCATCTCTGGGGTTTACAGAAAATGGTCTTAAAAAGGGAAACTGTCCAGTGAGCGGGAATTCTCTGTGTAAAAATGCCTTGTTGATGTCAGTGGAGCATGGCCAGACCACTTTGAACTAATACAGTTATGCAACACTAACAAAAACAAGTCTGTATTACAACCAAGGTATGCAGACGAGCATCTCTGAATGCACAACACACCAAACCTTGAAGCAGATGGGCTACAGCAGCAGAAGACCACACCAGGTGCTACTCCTCTGAGCTAACAAAAGTAAAGGGAAGGTACAGTTTGCACAGGTTCACCAAAATTGAACAATAGAAGACTGGAAGATCCTTGCCTAGCCTGATGAGTCTATAGTAGGATTGGAATTTGGCTTAAATAACATGAAAGCATGGCTCCACCCTGCCTCGGATCGACAGGTCAGGGTAGTGGGGGATATTTTCTTGTCCCCTTTAGCACTGAGTATTGTTGCTGAACATGTCCATCCCTTTATGACCACAGTGTACCGACTGTTTATAGTAGTTCACAGGTAGTAAAAATTATTATAATTTCATTAACAGTGACTATTTTTTAGTAATTATTATAAAGCTGTTTATGATGCGAGGGGGGGTCGTTTGCTGCCTAATTATGTTACTTCAGGTTATTGTTTACACATTTGCTACAATGTATCATCTATCATTCTTGTTGTAGTTCAATTCTTGCTCAAGTCATACTGGTAACCCTCCCGAGTCACTGGGGGATATGACCTCAATCATGTCGTCTTAAAAGCTTAATGGTGTTTAATACAAGAAAATGAGTGACTAAGCTAACAGAGCAGGATTAGACTGAAAGTGGGAGAAATGTTGTGTCCTTTAAATTCCACAGCAGGCCTGCTCTGTTATGTAAGACTGAAAAATCTTAATATTGGTGAGACTTTTGTTTTTTCATTCTGTGTTTGTGTGTCCCCACAGTATTGAAACTCTTGAAGATGGCGGTGGGGATGAGAGCTTTGCTGGACACCGTTATGCAAGCCCTGCCTCAGGTACGCGCCGCTAAATAACACCCACCAAAGCCGCAAAACTCTCCTTCCGTCCTCATCTGCATTTTTTTTTCCTCCATGGATTTCACATCCTACCGCGTCCCACAGAAACAGTCCCTAAAATTACATCTTAAAAGCATTTCCTTTTTGTGTGTGTGTACTGCAGATTCTGCTGTTTCAGGGCGTCGTCTTTCCCATGAGTTTTCTCTGCTCAACTCCAGAGACCCTTATTTGCATTAGAAGCCCCCTGCAGAGATTGGAAAGTGAATGTAGCTTCGGGTTTTTGTTTTGAACACTAGGGTGGGTGGATTTGTGGGTGACAGAGTTAGTAAATTAGAACAACTTCTGCAGAGAGTTTAAAAAAAAAAAGTCAAAAAGTCTTATATTCGCAATGTTCTTTCATAACACCTCTGTCGTTCCTTTTCAGAGAGACACAGAGATCGAGTGTTGTTCCAGGCTCCTTGAGCTTGTCAGAAGTGTTCATTATTAATAAATCTGATGACAGGCGGGTGGTGGAGGTGTGAACAGGTTGCTACATGCTGATAATCACTGACAGGAGCAAACCATTACGCTTTTCATTATTTAAACCACCCATGTGTCAAAGCTCTAATCCCTTGTTTTCCTATCAATTTCCACAGCTCCTCTTTTTATTTTTATTCCAATCTTGCACCTATATTTTGTAGACTGCATATTGAAATGGGTTGGCCGGCACTTCCTTTCTCTATATACATGTTAATTTTAAGGCAACTTGAAGGCTGTAGAGGCTTTTGACTCAGTCGCACAGTGGCAGACTTGGAGAAGAGCCTCAGAAACACTCAGAAAAAAGTCCAGTTGAAACAAATCGTTCAATGACACCTCCTCTAGATGTACCGTTTATGCATTAAAATCGATACGGTTTGGACTGTTTCCATTAGTGTCTCTCACAAAGCACTCTGCAAACTGCTTTGCAACCCTGCTGTATCTGACCTGCTCAGTGCCATCAGAAAAAGGAAAAAAGAAAGTGCTCTAAAGGATTATTCAACAGGTGCTCATCAGTAGGGCGAACACAAGCTCAATAAAAAAAAGGGGGAGGTTGCTAAGGTACTCTGTCAAGGATAAAATCATGTAACGAATTTATTCTTGAAGCAGTTCAGCAAGCAAAACACGCCAATGGGTATCGACTCCATCTCTTCGTCAGGGTCTGACAAATACACGATCAGTCAGGATTAAATACTACCAGTAATACTAAAAATTAAAAAGACAGTTTACAATGTTTTGTACATTTATCAAAGAAAATACAAAACAATCTGGGGAAGAAGGACAAAAAAGTTTATTCTGAATTTACAGTAAATCAAAATAGAACATAATCCAACGGTTAAAATACTGCATACTGAGCAGAATATTTTTTTATAGCTCAAGAGTTTAG
Source organism: Etia nguti (assembly GCA_015106755.1). Classification (NCBI taxonomy): domain Eukaryota; kingdom Metazoa; phylum Chordata; class Actinopteri; order Cichliformes; family Cichlidae; genus Etia; species Etia nguti. The sequence continues at coordinate 16,659 of VUQG01033320.1, read as the reverse complement.
CTGGGCAAAGCAACATTGTGACGGTGTCATTTGAGATTTGAGAGTATTTTGTGATTACAGGACCATCGAGTCTGGGGAGGTAAAGAGACCTGTCGCTGCCAATCAGTTGTAAATCACACACACTAAAATCCATGGCTTCTCTAGTCCACAGAGTGGGTTGCCAGTGTAATACATTTTATCGGCTTAACCCCAACATCTGGTGATGTTTTGCTATTTTGGAGGAGGCCAGAGAGTCATGCCCAATGGAACCTTTTGAAGTGCAATGATGTGTCTCCTATTTGGCATTGTTCTTTTTTGTTTTTGTTTGTTTGTTTGTTTTTTCTCATCTCTTTAATGGCAGATTGCTAGCTAATTGCTAATGCGGTGCGGTGGAACCACTAGCTTAACTCTGTAAAAGTCATTTTTACAATCATTAGCTAGCACAGAAGAACACGAGCAGGAGAACACCAAATCATATTTACCCTTATTAACATACAGATTGATTTAGCGCTTCCATTCAGCATTTTGAAACTGGACACATCAGTCACGATGCTGGCCTGCCCGAAAAAGATCATTTACAAAATAAAAGTCATGTTGTCCTCGGAAAGACTTAAACTAGCCATTGAGATGAACTCAGGCTTCCCAATAGACTTCTACACAGTTGGACTCCAGAGGTCCAGTGGGGTTATGGCACATCCCCACTGACTTAACTTTTCTAACCCAAAAGCAACACCAATCTTTTATACACAGCCTACCTGCGCTCATTTTCAATTTATTATTTTCCAGATGAATAACCCGATCATGCTAGCTGTCTAAATTGTAACACATTAACTAATTTTCAAATTAACAAAATAAACAACCCGAATACAGTAAACAACTGGCTGAGAGTGATGTCAGCACTAGATGGCAGCACTAACCTTCTGAGATCATTTTTTTTCTTCACTTCTGGGAGGCTGTGGTGTTGTCCATCTTTACCTGCTTTGTGTCAGATACTCATTCACATCATTGAGGCATGCATTTGCTTGCATAGGAGATGTTTTTTTTCAACAAATGCTCAGTCACTACAGCTTATCTTGTACTTTCTCTAACTGCTCTAGAACCGTCCTCCATTCTACCCCCCGCCCCCCACCCGGAATGAGATGTTTGTTGTCTCTCCTTATTGGTTTATTTTCCCTGGGCTTTATCTCCTCTGACTAATCGCCCTCTTCCTTCCTGTTGTCTCCCTGCAGGTGGGCAATCTGGGTCTTCTCTTCATGCTCCTCTTCTTTATCTTTGCAGCGCTGGGAGTGGAGCTGTTTGGTGACTTGAGTAAGGACACATGCACAATGAAGAGATACTGTGCAGGCAGTAGAAAAAGAAGGAAACGAAATCTCACTCTTAGTTTCCACTCAGGTCATTCACGGGCATACACCGAGCATTTAACTCTCCCCTCTGTGGGTTTAATTATCTGATATTAATTGCTTCCTCGAATCCTTTGTTGAAATACTTTATTGAGAGTGATAAAATGCTATCACAGTAACTATTATATTATTAGAAAACCCAACTGAAAGCCATGAACACTGCTATCTTTTTTTGTTTCATTCTCTTCTTTACTCTCTGGCTAATCCTCTTTTTGTTTATCTCCTCCCACTTCCCTCTTGTCTCTGCAGTTTGTGATGAACTCCACCCCTGTGAGGGTCTGGGGCGCTACGCTACATTTAAAAACTTTGGGATGGCCTTTCTGCTGCTCTTCAGAGTTTCCACTGGAGACAACTGGAATGGCATAATGAAGGTGAAACCAACTCTGCAGTTTCAGATCCAAATAGCACTCATACTCTACATTCACTCTTTTGTATCTGCACATTCTGCAGGTCCAGTTCTGTTTTAAAATGACTCCGCAATATGATTGTGGTTGTAATGGATGAACAAACCATCACATTGGGACCTTCACACCATTCTGGTTTAGTTACCTATTTTGGTATATAAGTTGTTCATAATGTCAACCACTGTTTTAAAAACTAGGGGCCATCGTTTTTCTGTAGCCAGATGTGGCCATATTCAAATAATACTGCATTTACAGTTTGGAGGACAGTGGTTGGAGACCACAGCATGACCAACCTTAGTGGGACAGAGTGCAATGAACTCGCAGTTTTGCTGCCTATGAAATGATTGCTTTGAAGATGGGGACCAGGTTTGCCACAACTCAGTTTCCATCTTCGATTTTGTTGTTTAAGAAAACAACAAAACGCAATTAAGACAATCAGTTTGCAGTTAAATGGGGTCAAGGTAGCAAATACATACAATCTGTTTGTGATAAAAGGGCAATTATCTGATAAAGTGGCAAACATTGGAAATCTGTTGCCATCTGCATACACAAACATTCACATTAACTACTTACATTCAGGTTCCAATCAGAATCTTGTGTGTTTGCTACAGAAATCAAGAAAGTAGTTGCTGCAGGACTGTGATTCAACAGCAAAATGACAGAAGTGCTCTGCAATCAGAATGCAACCAGTTGAATGGAGTTTCCTACTGCAGAAAGTTACAGTTAGATAATTGCACTGTGTTGGCAGTCAGTTTTTGCAAACCTTCAGCACTCTGAGAGTGATTGCAGTCGCAGTTGCAGTGTTGTTTGGAGGCAGATTGCCTCATGCTCAAAAGAGGTCACCAGAAGTTAAGAGTGTTGCACATGCTCTAACAGCAACAAAAATCAGTGCAATTACAAGGCAATGACCAGTATTTCCAAGTCTCAAGGAGGTTGCCGTCCTGTTTATTCTCCAGTGTAAAAGAGTAAGTCATAGGAGGATGTACAGCTAAGCTATCAACTTAAGTTGATTTTAGACAAACACAGATTCCTGCTAACTAGAAACACTTAAACAAAATACTGGATCTTCACCACCAAAACCAAAGCACAGATTTTTTGGATGGTGTGTTAGTACAGTTAACTTGGAGGCAATATTGGTGGTGAGATAATTCACTTTAAAATGCTCCCAAAGGTAAAAACACCACAGACCAGCTCCAGATCAGTGATTAAAATTAGCTTAGGTGTCACCTCGTCAAGCAGCTAAATCCACCAGTCAGCCAACAAGACGATGCCCCTCATACTGCAAACTTGAAGCATTGGTAAATTGTGAATGAGTGATTTAAAAAATAATCAAACACACACGGTTAGTTAAAGGGGGCATTATGTGTAATGATCAGAGCTAGTTCATTCTGAAGGGAACATGCTTTTTAAACATATGCTCTGTCCTGGTATATATGACAAATGAAAGGAAAAACAAACCCGTGACCCCTAAAGCACTTTGATCAGGTGGCTCTCTAAAGCTGTGGGTAGCATTGTGGTGGTATGGTTTGGGCTAACTTGAGTGATGGGTCACTGCAAACCAGTACTTTGCTGTTATAATGATCATTGGCTGTGAATAGTCACCCACCTGTAGGTGCATGCTCTTAAGTTAACTAGAACATTTAACTAGAATACTACTAAATCCACGGTCTGTACGGTTTTTCCAGGACACGTTGAGGGACTGCGCCCAAGATACAGGCACCTGCTACAACACTGTGGTTTCTCCCATCTACTTCGTCTCCTTTGTCCTGACTGCTCAGTTTGTCCTGGTTAATGTGGTCATCGCAGTGCTGATGAAGCACCTGGAGGAGAGCAACAAGGAAGCCAAGGAGGAGGCGGAGCTGGAGGCGGAAATGATGGAACTGGAGATGGAAGCGGGGGACATAGCAGCAAGGTCGCCCCAGCTCAACCCTCTGACACTGGGTATGGACAGGTCGAGTTCTGGGGGTTCCCCCTGGAGGTCTCCCAGAGGAGTGGATACAGAGCAGGAAAGGGATGGTCCTATGGACTCACCCACTGCTGATATAACCAGAGACTCTATAGGCATCAGAGCAGAATCCCCTTCGTGCACAGAGCCCCAACTGGAGGTAAAGAATCTTGTCGTGCTGCTTTTGTGGCACGTGTGTGAGTTAGACTTGGCGCGTGTGTTATTGGCTGTAATTTTGGAGGGATTCTTCTCATAAGCTTTGTTTATGTTTGTGCATTTCAATCCTCTCTATCTGTATTTTGGCTACACTGCAGCGGCATCCATGATGGTGTAAACAGTTTTTTTGTACCAAGCTGGAAACATGATTTTTAATTCTGTTGTGCATTATAAGATGATTTTCTGCGACTCAGTTTTGGAGCCAGCCTCATACAGACACTGCAGGAACCGGGGCCAAGCTGTGAGGCTCGTTAGATGACCCCTTCATCTCTGGTCATTACCTCTAACTCTGGTTCAAACCATTAGTTAATTCAGCAGCTCACGCTGAGTAATGCTGAGAATGTGGCACGCCATCTAAAAAAGTTGATTACTTGCTCTTCGCTGGTCTCGGTGCAATAACTGTAGTCCACCCATAAATAAACCAAGCCATAGATGGCTATATTAGGTTGTGTTTACCAGACAGCCTGGCATCATCTCAGAATACAAATGGATGCATTTATCTGAAATGTACCCAAAACGGTTGTCATATTTTGAAGCTCTCAGGTGAAGATCTTTGTCTGCCGCACGTGTACTATGCAGGAACAGACATAGCTCCCTTGCATATCAGACGCTAGTTTACAAATGTCTGGGTTTTTACTGGTTATGCACAGTCACATCCAGAAAATATAGCTATAGATTTATTATTCTGTGTGACCCGTACTGACCCATATTGGGATGCTTTACAATTTGTGTGCATTCACGGCTACGTGTGTGTGTGTGTGTGTGGTTATGTGTGTGTCTGTGTGTATAGCTGGTCCCTCTAGAGGACATGCCAGTCACAGACAGGTCACAGTGCCATGGGAAAGCTGGACCACAGGGCCTTGTTGTTCACTTCAACAGCTATTTCCAGACAACGGGGAACTTTGGGGGATAGGAAATAGAGGTTTCGCTATCGTTATCCCTCCCTCCTCCCCTCTCTAAGATCTTATCCTTCTTCCTTATGCTCCTCTCCCAAAACGTAAGCGGTTAAGTCACACTCTTCTCTCCAGCCTTGTGGAAGACCAGCTCTGCTGCAGTCTTGTAGTGCCCCCTTGTGGGTTTGAGTGGTAAGATATTGCTGTTGACTAAGAGGAGTTTGTTTACTACATTGCTGTGCAATTTGAAAGACTTGACAGGTCATTTAGTAAGAAGCCCTTAGCAGCCCACAACAGAGCATTTGTTCCCTCTGAGATGTTTCTCTCGTCTTTTGTGTTTCTATAACTGTTTCTGCCTGATTGACAGTCCTTTTCTTTGTGATCCATTCTTCTGTCCATACTTATTCATGTATCTTTGTATGTAACTCTCCCCCTGTCCTTGTCTTCTTCTTTTTTCTTTTCTTTTTTCCTCTATTTCTGTCTCCACTCTCTCTCTCTCTATTCTCTCTGCATTATCCAAGTTTGTCCAGCGGAGGGCACTGTTTGACTCGGTCTCCCTGGTCATCCAGGGTTCAATGGAGGGGGAGATGAGTCTCATGGACAACCTGTCTGGCTCTATCTGCCACTACTACGCGCTGCCCCCCAAGCCCAGCAAGCACAGCACCGACAAGAAGGTCAATAATCACCAGAAGCATCCCTGATGGATCACCTCCTCCATGTCATATGTGTTTTCGTAGTGTCTTTATTTGTGTGCACCATGTAGGGCTGCTCAAGTAATCTTGAAAACGAAAATACTAATATTTATCTTGTACTGTCACATCTGGTGCTATTAATATAATACACACACTTGTTTTAGTAACACTGCAAATTATCAATTGATAATAAATGAAGTATTGATTGTTAATTGAACTTTAGGTCATAGGTATAAAGGTAATATAGATAATGATGGTCTTTTAACAACGCATTACGTAAAAGTTAAAAGTTAAAAGTCGATTTACATGTCACTGAGTAAAATAAGTATCTGATTCCCAAGTAAAACATGACTCATTATTTGGTGGAGAAACCCTTGTTGGCAAGCACAGTGGTAAGATGTTTCTCCCAGTTGGTCACCAGGTTTGCACACATCTAAGGAGAGATGTTGGACCACTCCTCTTTACATAGACTTTCTAAATCCTTTAGGTTTCTTGGCTGGTTTTTAGGCAACTTCAAGCTTGAGCTTCCTCCACAGATTTTTTTATAGCATTGAGGTCTGGAGACTGGCTAGGCCACTCCATGACCTTAATGTGCTTCTTCTTTAGCCACTCCTTTGTTGCCTTGATGGTATGTTTTGGGTCACTGTCATGTTGGAAGATCTATCCATGACCCGGCTGAGGGAAAGAGGTTCTCGTCCAAGATTTTACAGTGCATGGCCCCATCCATTGGACCCTTGATGTGTTGAAGTCATCCTATACCCCTTAGCAGAAGGGGTACAGGATGAACAGCCCCAAAAACATATTGTTTCCAACTCCATGCTTGACAGGGGAGATGGTGTTCTTTGGGTCATACTCAGCATTTCTCTTCCTCCAAACCCTGCAGCTTTAGTTAATGCCAAGAAACTCAATTCTTCTCCTAAACCTTCTCTGAATTATTTAGATTTTTAGATTTAGGCGTGTACATGTGCCTTCTTGAACAAAGGGACCTTCAGGGACTGTAATATCCATTAGAGTGTAGTATGCTGCCTTCAGATCGATAACAAGTTCCTCCTGTATTTATGTTCGGGTTGATTCGCCATCTTTTTCACGATCATTCTCACCCCATGAGGGAAAATTTTTAATGATGTTAATTTTATTTTTCTTCCATATCTGAATAATTGCACCAGTTCTCACCGAGCTTCTCGCTGTTGGTCTTGTAGACCATTTCAGCCTTGTGTAAGTCAACAGTCTTGTCCCTGACATCTTCTGACAGGCCTTTGGTCTTGCCCATGATGCTGAAGAATTAAGTATGGAAGAAACCGATTCTGCGGATATGTGTGCTCTGTACATATAACAAGTTCCAATCAGGAGTGTCCATGAGACTTGAATTATTGACTCATTGATTGTAATCTGTGTGGGCACAAAGGCAATCTGTGGGAGCCAGAACTCTGGCTGTGCTGTAGGGGATCAAATACTTATTTCACTCAATGCATGTTTGTCACACTTAAATGTTTCACTTTTTCCACATGGCTAAGGTTTGGATAGCATTCTTTCCCCTTAATAGAAGTCATTATCAAAAAACTGCATTTTGTATTTCCTTGGCTTGCCTTTGTCTAATATAAAATTTTGTTTGATGATCTAAAGAAGGGCTGTCCAACTCCAGGCCTCAAGGAGTTGGACAGCAAGGGCCGGTGTCCTGCAGGTTTTAGATGTGCCCTTGATCCAACACAGCTGATTTAAAAGGCTAAATTACCTCCTCAACATGTCTTGAACTTCTCCAGAGGCCTGGTAATGAACTAATCATTTGATTCAGGTGTGTTGACCCAGGGTGATATTTAAAACCTGCAGGACACAGGCCCTTGAGGCCTGGAGTTCCCCACCCCTGATCTAAAACATGTACGTAAAAAAAAAAATACAAGTAATGAGGATGGGGGCAAATAGTTTTTCACAGTATGTACATAATCTTTGGCCTAGAAAGCAGCAAACTGAAGTATGAACTGTCCAAAGAACTCAGTTTTATTAAATAAAGAAATCCCTGTCTGTTTAATATCCTGCAGCCCTACAGCCATTACCATTTTTGTACTGGCATTCTTCTTCATTGAATATTTTCCCCTTACTAACCAGCCTCGCTGCCCACCAAAGCACAGTGCGTCATATCCCGCCTCAACTATGAGCTCATTCCCTCATTCACTTACACTCATTCATGCTTGGCAGGTTTTTGGTCTGCTTCTGCAGCCCCAGTTGTGTGGTTTAAAGTTTGCCCCGTCTCCCCTACACAACTTGTCGTCAGCGTTTCTGTGTCTGTATGAGGACGTGACAA
>VUQG01033319.1:0-12071 GCA_015106755.1 Etia nguti | reverse complement strand
TCCCATTCTACTTTTAAAATACTCTAGGAACAACAAGTAAGCCTGCAGTGCGAGAGCGAAGTGCTCTAATAGGGTGATATGGTACTACATATCTTTATGAAGTTGTACAAAAACGCTTTATTTTGCTAAGACAGTGCGTTTCTTACTGTTACATGCATTTGAATGGCATTCTCGCCCAAAACAAAGTATAAGGTTTCATTTTGTGAATAACTTGAAAATCTTAGTTCAAACAGCTGTAAAACCTGTTTGCCAACATGGAAATGTTGAATTATATAAGATTCATCCATAAATATGTTTGTGTGTGTCTTCTTTCAATAGTTACAGCTATCTTTATGAAGTTGTACAAAAACACCTTGTTTCGCCCAGACTCTTACTGTTACATGCATTTGGATGGCGCTCTCGCCCAAAACAGAGTATAGTTTTTCATTTTGTGAATAACTTGAAAATCTTAGATCAAACAGCTGTAAAGCCTGTTTGCCCCCAATGGCTATGTTGAATTCTATAGGATTCAGCCATAAATATGTTTGTCTGTCTTCTTTCAATAATTACAGCTATCTTTATGAAGTTTTACAAAAACGGACTGTTACATTGCAACCTTGGTTCTCTGAGTGGGAGACTATCTCTCCACCTTCAGGCTGCTCGGAGACGTGTTTCGATCAAATTATCACCGGTGTCACGTTTGCACAGCTGTTTTATACAAAAGCTTGTGGGGTGTGGCCGAACTAGCCATAGTGTCCGAAACTAGTATCCACATGCCACAACCAAGCTGGAGTCATACCCCGTACACATGGAATATGTAACAGAGTGGAGAGAAGTTACATATTCCATATGTACGGGGTATGACTCCAAAGAACAGTTACAATGTAACCATATGTTTTTGTACAACTTTATAAAGATAGCTGTAATTATTGAAAGATGACAGACAAATATATTTATGGCTGAATCTTATAGAATTCAACATATACATAGTGGGCAAACAGGTTTTACAGCTGTTTGAACTAAGATTTTCAAGTTATTCACAAAATGAAAACTTATACTTTGTTTTGGGCGAGAACTCCATTCAAATGCATGTAACAGTGAGAATCGCCTTGTCTGGGCGAAAGAAGGTGTTTTTGTATAACTTCATAAAGAGAGCTCTAATTATTGAAAGAAGACTCAGACACACAATTCTGTATGAAAACTATAGAACTCAGTATACCCGCTGTTTGCAACCAGGACAAGACCGTAATGGGTGGTTTATTCCATGGCAGCAGCGAGGGATCACTATCTTGCTGTAGCAATCGCTGCAGCGTTGCTGAAAGCTCAATGTTGTGCCGCTCCTGTGTCACGGTGAGCTCCGTCTGCTGCTGTGGTTGCTGCTGTGGCCTCGGTGTGGAATACCAGGAGCGAACGAAGGCTGCTAGCTCCCGAGCTTGAAGTACCTCCCGGGCTTCGTGCAGCTCGTTCATCAAGCCCATAAATCCTCTGAGTTGGTGAAAATGTGGATTCTTCTCAAGGATCACTTTGATAGCGTTTATTCCTACTGCCATCACCTTAGTATCCTCAGTGTGGGAAATCCACTTTACCAGGCTTAGGATGCGGGCGAGATCGCTCCCCCGGACTGAGCCCGCTGGGTCCATGTCGTGGTTGCGTCGTTCTGTCATGGCTGTGTGAAGGCAGGCAGGAATGGTGCACCCAAAAGCAGGACTCACGGAGGCAAACATTGTTACGTCCCCACCACCATGGTGGAGGCAAAGGCAGGAAGGAGACAGCAACACTGGACAACCAAAATCAATGAAGGAGGACAACAGGAAAGTTAAGAATTAGGCAGGATTTATTGGTTGTTTGCCTTGATAGTCAAACTTAACAAAAGAAAACGGTGGGGGAGGAGGACTGGGCGGTTGAGCCAAATCAAAGAAATTAATAAAACAAAAAGAGGTCGATAGCTTCCAGGGCCTAACTAAAACAAAATACAAAACAAAAGGCCTACCTAGCTGCTCGACAAAAGGTCAGTAAAAACATACATAAGCATAACCTAGTGTGTCTAACAGTTACAACTCTGCAGCCAGTGTATAGGGTACCCCAGCTTACCTGTCCAGCCTCCCACCACACTCTCAAAATACACAGAAGCCTTCACACAATTGTTTGTCATGAACCAGAAGCCAGCAGCCACCAGCTGGCCAGGGAGCTGCTCATTTGTAGTGATCCCCGGAGAGTGATTGGCCAACTGTGCCCAGACCAGCCAATAGACACATGCCAATCAACTTTGAACTGGCCAATAGGTGGAGGCTTGACACCTGAAAGATAAAAAGAACACAAAAGCAAAGCCACATCACTTGGCATGTAACACCCCCACCCATTAAGAACCAAACTCAGGGTTTGGTGACATATCTAAACAGCACGGGAGAGTGCGTCTGCTACAACGTTTTCGGAACCTTTTTTGTGATGGATGTTGAAAGCATAATTCTGAATAATCAGTGAACAACGCATAAGCCGCTGGTTGTGATTATACATTCTAGAGAGGAAAACTAAAGGGTTGTGATCTGTGAATACTTGAACTGAACTCTGACTTGACTCTATATAAACTTTAAAATGTTGCAAGGCCCACAACAAAGCAAGTGACTCTTTTTCAATGGTAGAATACCTGAGCTGATGTCTATCAAACTACCGAGAGAAGTAACTCACAGGATGGTGTGAGTATAAGAAAACAATTATTAGAATATAATGTGCTTAAATTTGCTTAGATGAGAGGGTTCAGCTGTAGATAAGGAATAGGAAAGGATTTGTGAATGCCTGTGTGTTTTGGGCCGGTTTGGCTGTAGGCCTGAGTCTGTGTTTAATGGTCTAAAAGGGAAAGGAATTTATTGACGGGGGTCTGTCTGTCATAAAAGGAAATAGGAAGTCACAATAGGGAGGTAATTAGCTATAGTGTTTAACTGCAAGCACATCCTATGTGGAGGTTCTGTGCCCTTATTTAGTGAGGATGTTTACTTCTTTCCATTTATGGCCTCACCTGTGCTTGTGACCTGAAAACCATGTTTTGTAGAGGAATTTGGTGTAGCTTGGGTGAGGGGAGATGGCCCTCTTTATGACCGGCAGGAAGTCACATTTACGCAGACGCGCACACTCACTCACGTGCACTTACACTCACACACAGGTACACGCACACGCAGGCACTCGTGTGCTAGCGCATACATACACAAATACAGAGTTTACAACACACCATGTGGGTTTTATGGGGGGTAGCTTCTTTAAAACTGTGTGTAACAGACAAAGAGGTGGAGATCTGCAGAGGGACACCGGGTCTGGCACATCTCCCCTTCAGGAAGATGCATGCGTTACTGAAGATGAATAAAGGTTTTGTGAAATGACTACTGAGTCCGGTGTCGTCCCTGGAGGCCTTAGGAATATAAAAAGAACCGGGGTAAAAATGAAAACGTAACAATGGTCAATGCCCTGGGTATCCTCCTGGAGAAGCATCGCTCCTGCCCCAACTGCGCTGGCATCTATTTCCAGTTTGAATGGTAAAGAGAAGTTAGGAGCAGACAAAACGGGGGTGCAAGAAAGTAAGCCCTTAAGGCTTTCGAAAGCTTGTTGGCAACTCTCAGACCAAACAAACGGCTTTGAGGGACTGGTTAAGTCAGTGAGAGGGGCAACAACAGAGGAGAAATTTTTACAAAATCGTCGGTAATATCCTGTCATCCCAAGGAAACAGTGCAGTTCCCTCCTGGTGGTTGGTTGGGGGAACTCCTTAATCGCAGAGACTTTGGCATCTGCAGGGCACACTTTTCCTAGACCAAGTTGCTGGCCAAGGTAGAGGACACTGCCTCTAGCAAAATCACACTTGACAAGGAATGAACCAGAAGCCAGCAGCTGGCCAGGGAGCTGCTCATTTATAGTGATCCCCGGAGAGTGATTGGCCAACTGTGCCCAGACCAGCCAATAGACACATGCCAATCAACTTTGAACGGGCCAATAGGTGGAGGCTTGACACCTGAAAGATAAAAAGAACACAAAAGCAAAGCCACATCTCTTGGCACGTAACAACATAAACTCAAAAACACTCAGCTTTATGGTTGGATTGCAGAAAAAACAGAAAACCAGCTAAAGTGAGAATAGAAATAAACTAAACAGGCAGGCAAGCTGGCAGACAGAACACATGGTGTAGAATGAGGGACGACGCAACGACGAGCAGGGGAAGACGCAGACACTAAATACAAGAGGTGAACAGGACCAAAAGGAAACAGGTGGGAGACACAAATAACCAGAATAAACAACATAAGATAATATTAAGAAACACAAAACACTGAGTCATCAGACTCAGGACCATGACAAAAATGTAATTGACCTAGCTCTCGCCAGACGCCTTCAGTTGCCACTTAAAACACTGGATCCCCATCCCTGTTACAGCACTGAAAAACCAAATATTCTCTCAAATAACCCATCAGGCTGGCCCCGTAACCCTTGACACCTCTGGAAACCACTGTGAAGCCATCACTCTGTTCACCTTCTCCTCTCCTGATTAACCACTCATCTTGGGCTACTCCTGGCTAGAGAAACTTAATCCTCATGTAGACTGGTCCAGGAGTAAAATCACCAGTCGGAGCCTTTTTTGTCTAGCCCACTGCCTCACATCCGCCCTACCTCCAGGTTACCCTGACACTCCCTCCCCAGACACAGATTCGTTAGACCTCACCTTCATTCCACCTGAGAATCAAGACCTCAAAGAGGTTTTCAGTAAACACAAAGGATCGTCATTGCCACCTCACAGACCTTATGATTGCGCTATCGACCTCTTACCTGGTGCTCCACTTCCTTCTAGCCGGCTATTCAACATCTCCAGGCCCGAAAGGGAGTCCATGCAAAAATATATCCATGAGTCATTAGCCGCAGGTATCATCCGCCCATCCTCCTCTCCGGTGGGCACCGGCTTCTTTTTTGTGGAAAAGAAAGATAAATCATTCCGTCCATGCATTGACTACAGCAGTTTAAATGACATCACCACAAATATCCATTACCCCTTATCAGCTCAGCCTTCAAACCCCTCCATGGAGCCCCCATATTCACCATATTCACCAAAGTGGATCTCAACAATGCCAACCATCTGGCCTGCATCAGGGAGGGGGTTGAGTGGAAAACAGCTTTCAATACACCACTAGGTCGTTTCAAGTATTTAGTCATGCCTTTTGGGTTAACCAATGCCCCCGCTGTCTTTCAGAACCTGGTCAATGACATGCTCTGTGATTTCCTTTGTTTTTGTTTATCTTGATGACATACTCATCTTCTCCAAAACCTCACAGGAACACCATGTACACATCCAAGCAGTCCCCCAACACCTCCTGGAAAACAGACTTTACGTCAGTGCCAAGAAATGTGAGTTTAATGCACAATCTGTCACTTTTCTCGGCTATGTACTCGCACGGGGGCATGTGAAGACTGATCCAGCCAAGATTTGCACGATTCTGGAATGGCCCACACCCACGTCATGCAAGCACCTACAGTGCTTCCTCGGCTTCGCCAACTTCTACAGGAGGTTCATTCGCAACTACAGCCAGGTAGCCACTCCTCTCACTGCACTCACATCCACCAAGAGACAGTTCATCCGGACACCTGAAGCCAAAGCAGCATTCAATAGACTCAAACAATTATCCACCTCAGCTCCAGTGTTGCGCCACCCAGACCATTCCAAGCCATTCATTCTGGAGGTGGATGCATCCAACGTTGGCGTCAGAGCTGTCGTCTCACAGCATTCAGGATCCAAGGCCAAGTTACACCCATGTGCTTTTTTTTCACGTCGACTCTCGTCAGCTGAATGCAACTATGATGTAGGAGACAGAGAGCTGCTCGCTATTAAATTGGCCCTAGAGGAGTGGCGCCACCTTTTAGAAGGCGCTGAACATCCATTCACCATCTTCACAGATCATAAGAACCTCACTTATCTCAAAAAAGCTAAGCGACTAAACGCCCACCAGGTCCGTTGGTCTCTGTTTTTTGATCAATTCAAATTTGCCATCTCATTCCGTCCAGGCTCTAAAAACACTAAGGCCGATGCCCTGTCTCGTCTATACAACCCGGAAACAGAGCTCACCGAACCAGCTCCTGTGCTTCCGACCTCCTGTCGCGTGGTGTTTTTTTTTATCCTGGAGCATAGAGGAAACCATCCAGCAGCCGTTACAGGTCGAACCAGACTGGAACCGGCCTCCTCTACATTCTCCGCTTCCGTTTCCAGGAGGAAGCAGTGTACGCGTCGCCAGCGCTTCACTCCACAGCCGGATTCCAGAACTTCCAAGCCACCGGTTGTAGTGAGTGAGAAACAGGCACGTGCAAAGGGGGGGGGGGGCTTGAGCACCTGCCCCTTTCCTAATGGGTGCCCAAAGTGCCCTTTAGTTGAGGCAATTTTTTTTTTAATTTAATTTTTTTTTTAAATGTGTGTGTGCGTGCGGAGTCCTGTCCGTGCCCCTCAACAATAATATTTAACTATTAATCACAGTTGTACTAAATAAAACGATCGGGCTTGCATCAGTCACATGACTACCATTAACCAGTGATCACCCTTGACAGCAGAGCGCGCTGGTTACAAGCCGGGAACGAGCCCACAAAGAGCACGCGCATTTTCTTGCCGCCTGAGCGGTGCGGAGCTGTAGGAGAAACAAAAATTAACTCAGAGACACAGACTGATGCAACAAAACCAGTAAGTAGGCGTAGTCTATAGCACACAGGAGTATTAGCTTATTATGTACACGTTGGTAAGTTGTCTTGTGGCAACTGACGAATTGAAACAAATGAGTGTCTTGCCTGTGTAACAGCGCGACAAACATTACCTGTCCTTTTATTAACTGCACAAGTAGTACTGGTCATAGCTGCTAGCTAACTGGGTAAGGCTGTCATAGGTCTGTAGCTCTGTCCACTGTTTTAGGGAACATATTATTTTTAAAGTAAGTTACAGGGCTTTTCCTGCCTTTGTGGAGGACTTATATTTCACTAAATACTATCTAATATGCATATCCACATGAATATGGATTATTATAATTATGATATTTGATTGTACCCCATCAGGTAAAACATAGGCTATGTTTGCTTTGGATTGTTGCCACCTGATGACAATGATATAGTGTGATGCGAGCCCATATTAGATTATTGATGAATGTGTGTTGTTGTTATTCAGCCTGGTTCTATGTTCCCCTTTTTTAACTTTGAGCACCTGCCCCTTTAAACATCTCTGCACGGCCCTGGTGAAAAACACTCTTTTTGTTCACTTTCTGAGCCTGGAAACGTAAATACTGTTATATCTGGGACTGTGGACTCCAGCTCAGAACGTTTAGGGACTCATTTACACTCTAGTGCTAGTTTTGTGGAGCTAAAAGACTCTTTTTGTGTCCCTCCCTCCAAGATCGGAGTAATTTCTTCTGAAACAGTCAACCTGGAGTTAGTTAACCCTGAGTCAATCTCTCCTTTGTCTGTTAACTCTGTGTCTGAGTCTTCAGAGTCTGTCAAAACTGAGCTTAGGTTTTAAAGACTGTCTGTGCTGACATGTTCATGTCTGAGACTGTAACTATCTCCATGTGAGTTCAACCCAAAACTGTTTCTCCTAGGGCTGATTTGAGATTGAAAGACTGTGTTCATTCCACTCCTTCAGAGCCAGAACTTATTAACTCTGAACTAGAAAATACCAAGTCAGTTAATTCTGATACAGTTTATTCTGTTTTTGTCATTCCTGAGGCAATTAAACCCCGCTTGGGGGATTTAAAGAACTTTTTTTCACCTACTCCACTCTTGCTACAACCATCTCTTCAGTCATCCACTCGGCCTTCAGCTCAGTCACCAGCTCAGTTTTCTGCTCAGTGTTCAGCTCAGCCGTTAGTGCAGCCTGCAGCTCAGCCATTAGCGCAGCCTGCAGCTCAGCCATCTGCTCAGTCTGTAGCTCAGCTCATAGTTCAACCATCAGTTCAGTCATTGACTCAACCAACAATTCAGCTATCCCCTTCACCCACTCCTGCTGTGCTTAGGGCTATGGCAATACAACCTGTAAACCCCAATTCTAAATGTATTAACACAGCCTGCTCGACAGGAAGCAACTCAGGGACTACTCATTTTCACACGGTGAATATAAAGGACTGTTTTTCACCTGCTCATTCTAGGCAGGGAGCAAATCCCATTTAGACTCTAGCTGTTTCTCAAAAGCCGGCCTTTTTAGAGACTGTTACTCTCTCCAGGGCCCCAGAGGCTGAGTTTCAGCCCTCAGCTGACTCTGGACCCCTGGAGACTAAGAAGCCAGCACAACCTGTGTTACCTGGGAACTCTGCTGAGCCGTCTCAGCAATCATTCTCTGCTGAGAGCTCGGGCGAGCTAACCCAGCCGCCTCCGTACTCTGCTGGAAGCTTCAGTGAGCTCTTTCAGCCAGCTGAGGACTGTACTGCACAGCTCCAGCCAGCGTTACCAACGCCAGAGGCCTCCGCGCCTGATTGTTCTGTTTCGTCTCTGCCAGAGGATTCCGCGCCTGCTGGTTCTGATCTGTCTCATCCAGTGGTCTCCGCACCTGCTGGTCCTGCATCTGTTCCCGCTAGGGATTCTGGAGAACCACGCCAGCCATTGTTTGCCTCTGTTCGAGGGTCCGAGGGGCCCGTTCAGCTGTCTGTCTCCGCTGGAGGTTCCGAGGGACCCATTCAGCCATTTGTCTCCACTGGAGGGTCTGAGGAGCCACTCCAGCCATCTTCTGTCTCCGCTGAAGGGTCAGAAGAGCCGCTCCAGCCGTCTTCTGTCTCCACTGGAGGGTCCGAGGGGCCCGTTCAGTCATCTGTCACCGCTGGAGGTTCCGAGGGATTGCTTCGGCCTGCAGTCACCGTTGGAGGCTTAGAGGAGTCCATCCAGTCTGCAGCGCCACCACCTGCAGTTCCTACACTGCCGCCTGCAGCGCCACCACCTGCGGATTCCACACCTTCACCTGCAGTCCCACCACCTGCTCCATCGCCTGCGGCTTCCACGCGGCCAGCCTCCAGACCTGCTCAGTCGCCGCCACCACCTTCCACGCTGGCCTCTGGAACTGCCTGACCTACGCTGCCGCTGCTTTCCACAGACCCGTCCTACTGGTCGACCCCCCAACTGTTTTTTGACTCCGAGCTCCAGTACCTTTTGTGGACATTTTGTATTTGGACTACTGGTGCTCCTGTTCTGTTTTGTTCTGCAATCCAGTAATAAAGCTGAGTGTTTTTGAGTTTATGTTTGCCTCCGTGAGTCCTGCTTTTGGGTCCACCATTCCTGCCTGCGTTCACACAGCCAAGATAATTTTGCTCTGCTCCGGAATCAATGAGAGTGAGGAGAGAGTGAGAAACCTGATTCAGACTTAGGGTGACAGGCAACATTAACCGGGGTTTGGAACTGAATGAGGATCCGCCCACCTGTATTCCCAAAATTACCGGAGGCTGGAGCCTTTTGGCTGAACCGGACACTGTGCCAATATATGATCTACTGCGCAGCAGTAAAAACACGCACCTGACCGGAGCCGTCCCTCCCTCTCCTCCAGAGTGAGACGAGAGCAGCCGATTTGCATGGGCTCAGGAGCAGTGTCAGTTTCTACGGAAAGTGGGGCAGATGTTGACAACGGAAGTGACGATGATAATTATTTTAAAATATTTATCTAAAATATAAAATATGAAATTCATTTTAAAAAATTTCTACTAAGCCCGAAGCCTTAGTTTTTATTTGTGTGGCTGGGCCTGAGAAAGACTTTTACAGGTCAAAATGTCACCACAGAGGCACACATATTTTTGAATAAATATTTATCGTTTAATTTATTTTATTTAATTTTCATTTAAAAAACTAAAAGTTTTTCTTTAAAAACGATTCATTCTCTTTCAAAATTGGATTTAAAAATGAAAAACGTTTTTTTAAAAACCAAAATTTTTGAAAAAATCAAAACTTGTCTCCATCACACCTTTTAATGGGTGGATGGACTAATGGTTGGACCATAGTGCGTCACGGCAGATGGCGTGGACAATCCAGGGTCCAAAATACTTACCCTAACCCTCCACCAGATGCCCCAGAAAGATGGCCACCTCCATGACCCTCTGGGACCTCACCTCCAGCAGCTGGCCCAGTTGAGATGGCACTTTCATGAAGATGGCCACTTCCAGGATCCCCCCCGGACCTCACTTCTAGCAGCCTGCCCTCCACTAAACTGGAACATTGACCTCCAGCAGGCCCCAGGAACCCACACTTAAAACGTGGCCACTTCAGGGTATGAAAATTCAAGTTTCTCAAAATGACCCCAAACTTGCTAGGCGGGTGCCTCGTGTTACCAACAACACTCACACAAAATTTGCTCATTGCACTCCTTATGCTTCTTGAGTTATTGATGATCGTCATATGACTATCGTGGTTAGAATCCCTATTTCCTAACCCTATCCCCTTATCCTAACCTTAACCCACCCACCTCCCATCTATTTTTTCCCCCCTCTTTTTTTAATTTTCGTTCAAACCCACACACCCATTTTGTTTAGGATTTCTTTTCCAGCCATTTTCAGCTCCTAATCAGGTTCCCCTGGACTCCAGGATAACGTGGAAGGATAGAAGTGGGACAAGTGGGAAAGATAAACCAATAAAGTGGACAATCCACCAAACAAAAAGAAAAAAGGAGTTTACATGGAATTTCATGCGATTTCCCAGCAAACCAACGAAAAAGGCGGGAAATAATTAAACCAACTAGAAATTTAAAACAGATAAATTACAGAATATACCAGTAAAAATTAAATAACCTGAGTTAACTGATAAATAACAAAAAGTACCCAACACTAGAAATCTAGATACATTTCTTAAAATTTATTAAAAATTAAAAACTCTCTAGTTAAAAAATCTTAGGGGACATTAATATCAACTTCCTTACAATTAAGATTTAAAAGGTTTGGAAACAGGCACTAAGCACTTAAAAACAATTATAAAAAATAAAGAAATAAAAGAATTAGGATCTATATCAAAAAGTTAGTACCACTGGAATTAAAATCTTCATTAAAAAGGTAAGCACCAATTAAAAATGTGGCAAAACCATGGGTTAAAACACTGTGCAAAACAAAACAGATGAGAACGTCAGTTTGGTTTCTCTAGGCCTCGGTAACTCAGAGCCTCTTCCCTCATAGAAGGGCATAAAAGGAGGAACATCTGCTCTCTCCTCACTCATTTGAGCCCAGCTCTCGTAGGAGGAGGACAGTGCTCTACAGCTTGACAAACCGTGTCTGCCGTCTACTATAATGGGAAATGTTTGGTCATTAGCAAATAAAATCGACGAGCTAACAGCACTAGCACGGAGTCAGAGGGAATACCACAAGTGTAGCTTGATGTGTTTCACCGAATCATGGATGCATCAGGATATTCCCGACGACAACGCATCCATGGAAGGCTTCCACACTGTTCGGGCTGACAGGGGCAGCGCCGCGAGCAGTAAGCAGAAAGGAGGTGGGCTTGCTGTTTTTGTTAACAACCGGTGGTGTAACCCTGCCCACATAAAAATCAAAGAATGGATTTACTGCCCGGACATTGAACTGTGCACTGTTGGACTCAGGCCGTATTATTTGCCCAGGGAATTTACCCATGTAATCTTGGTGGCTGTTTACGTTCCTCCCTCTGCTAACCCCACCAAAACCACCAACGCACCAACCCATGAGGGCATCAACCACTGGCAGGGAGTGTGGCGAGGGGGAGATAGGCCTCCACACCTTGGAGGGCCTGAGATGTCCCTGGAGAGGTGGCGTCTAATACCCGACCTGACATATAGACACAAACAAACAGGCACACACAGATACGAACATCCATTCCCACCCCCATGCACGCACATGCAAATACTCAGCACTCATCCAACATCGAGACAGACATAAATAGACACTGTACACACAAGCACACTCCCCTAACATACTCTATACCCCAGGTCCAGGTACACCTGCCCCTAGAGGGGGAAACTGCACCTAGACCCAGGGGATGTTACCCTTTCCCCTAGGGTGGAGACAAGCAGACCGCCCCGACTCCGCAGTAGCAGGGAGGCCCCACATTCCAGACCCCAATCGGACGGCCAACTCCTCCTCCCAGCCCCCCTGCCCCGACGGGCA
>VUQG01033299.1:10999-24409 GCA_015106755.1 Etia nguti | reverse complement strand
CAATGGATTTTTAAAAAAAAAAAAAAAAAGAGAAAATAGCTTCATAGCATCTTTAAGACTTCTGCTTTTTTGTTTTTGTGTGTTATTTTGTTTTTCAGCTCACAGCACATGAATCGATAAAAAGGTGTGTAGAGGAATGTGAAGCAAGGATAGAAATCGGTAAGAATGGAGAAAAGCAGCAAGTTGGGGTTTTTTTTAACGTCTGGCTGTAGTGAGCATCTCAAGAGGCCACAATAGTAGCAACACCATTTTTTGCTTTTCATGTTTCCCAGGGATACATATTGATAGTATGTAACCTTTCTAGTTCAGTTGTATCAGTGATTTTTAGGATGTTTTTATGTTTGTTGTCTTCAGCCTGAAAGCATGCAGAGTGGTGTTGTTGGCTGAATGTACTGAAACATCTGACGTGCACAAACATTCTGAAAAGGTTAACAATAATACAGCGCCGCGTTTATGCAACTCTTACACATCACACACTGATTCTTTGTCAGTTGAAAGGTTTTCAGCATGTCAAGCGTGAGTAAGCAGCAAAGCTGACCTGATGACCTGAATGATTTGGATAAAAATAATCACTGTTGAAACTGCAGAGAAAAAAACCCCAAACCATCTGTGCGTTCATGAAATGCAAGCCTGCGGTAACAGGATGACAAAAGTGCTATGTCGTGCTCTTACATACTTACCCAAACAATGATTTTTCTTGGCTTTCTTTTTATAATTTGTTTATAGTTTGATGTAACTGACAGATTGTTTTTTTTTTTTTTTTAAAGGTCTTCATTACAGAAACCCATATCCAAGGGCTGTAAGTAATTACACTTTATTAGACTATAATGGGTCATGTTGTTTTGGGGGAATTTTATTTGCATACTCTGTGTGTTGCAGACGTATCTACCACCCATGGGACTGGCAACTCAGAAGGGCAGGAAGCTGCGAGCACAGCAGCGCCTGAGGAAACAGGCCAAACCAATTTACTTACAGTCACATGATGAGACCTGATGCTCGATATCCCCGATCTTCGTCAAGAGTTCAAGTTACCAAGGAGAGAAAACTAGAGTGCTGATGCAGTCGAGATGCTGCGAGCACTCAGTGATGCAGGAATGCACGTCATTCAGGATAAAGCCACTTTTCATTGTATTTTCTTTTTCTTTTTCAAAACACAATCATGAGTTGTAACTGTAGGTGAAGAGCGTCAGATTCCTTTCATCTCAGGAAAGCTACCACTGCAGAGGGATTTCTAATATCAGACAAGTTTATATATTTTATTTATTGTTGAGTTCATTTTTTTAAGCTTTTAGTTTATATTTTGTTCATGAAAAATTAAACAAAAGGTGAGAAAAGCACTTGTCAGATTGTACTTTCACAAGCATTTTATCCCCTGTCTTTGTTTCCTTATGGCAGTACAGGCACAATTTCTACATTGTTCTCTATTTCTCTAAAATTTTAGAGCTATGTTGTGGTTCAATATGGTTTCCTCCGACCTAGTCTGTGCAGCTGTATGTCAAATCTCGTAACAAACCCAGAATGGTATGGGAGAGCAGTTTGCTTTGATATTTTTTTATTTATCTCAGTCCCCCCCATAATAATGACACACATACAGGGAAAGAACAGCTCAGGGCGTGCATTGCTTTCAGTTCCATTTCGGGATAACTCACATATTGATTATAGTGGCAATGACCTGCAGGTGGGGTCAGTGATCCATGTCTAATATGACTCATGTTTTTGTTGACTGAATACGGAGTTATTTTTCAGCACAGACTACGAGCATTCGCTCTCACTGTAAAATGATCACAAATATTCTGCTCTCTTTAAAAGTTTACTTGCTCTGATCACTGAACACCTCTCATCTCACTCACATCCCTCACGTAGCATTCACGGGCGGCAAGTATTATGCATAGTGACCCATGTGCAGTTTATAAAATACACTAAATGCACAATAAATGGTGATGAAATTGTGATTTGAATTAATAATCCAAGAAAGCCAATTAACTTTACAGCAAACAATCAGTGTTTTATCAACAAGAGGAAGCTTGTTCATCTTTAAAAGGGAAAATATTTCTGTGTTACAGTGGTGTGAAAAAGTGTTTGCCTCCTTCCTGATTTCCTATTTTTTGTATGCTTGTCACACTTAAATGTTTCAGAACATCATGTAAAAATTACACGTAGATAACACAAGTAAACACAAAATGCAGTTTGTAAATGAAGTTGTTTATTATTAAAAGGGAAAAATAATCCATACCTACATGGCCCTGTGTGAAAAAGTGATTGCCCACTAAACCTAATAACTGGCGGGCCACCCTTAGCAGTAACAATCAGGCGTTTGTGATAACTGGCGATGAGTCCTTTACAGCGCTGTGGAGGAATTTTGGTCCACTCATCTTTGCAGAGTTGTTGTAATTCAGCCACATTGAAGGGTTTTCGAGCATGAACCGCCTTTTTAAGGTCACGCCACAGCATCTTAGTGAGATTCAGGTGAGGACTTTGACTAGGCCACTGCAAAGTCTTCATTTTGTTTTTCTTAAGTCATTCAGACGTGGCCTTGCTGGTGTGTTTTGGATCATTGTCCTGCTGCAGAACCCAGGTGCACTTCAGCTTGAGGTCACGAACAGATGGCCTGATATTCTCCTTCAGGATGTTTTGATAGACGGCAGAATTCATGCTTGCATTTACCACAGCACGTCTTCCAGGTCCTAAGGCAGCAAAACAGCCCCTGACAATCACACTACCACCACCATATTTTACTTTTGGTATGACACTCCTTTTCTGAAATGCTGTGTTAGTTTTATGCCACATGTAACGGGACTCAAACCTTCCAAAGAGTTCTGCTTTTGTGTTGCTTTTTTGAGATTTCTTAACCTGCTTCAGTTTGTCAGAAAGGTTTTATTTAGGTGATTTCTTAATTCAGCAGGTCTGGCAGTAATCAGGCATGGTGTGGCAGTGAAACTGAACTCAGCTTTGTAAAAGATGTGGTTAATCACGGTTAACTTATGATTTAACAAGGTGGGGGCAATCACATTTTCACACAGGGCCGTGTAAGTTTTTATTTTTTCTCCTCCTTAATAATAAACACCTTTATTTAGAAACTGCATTTTGGGTTTACTTGTGTTATCTTTGTCTAATATTTAAATTTGTTTAATGATGTGAAACATTTAAGTGTGACAAGCATATAAAAAATAGGAAATCAGGGAGGAGGCAAACACTTTTTCACACCACTGTAAATATAAGGTCAGTAAGTTCTATGACTGATGAGCCACTACAGTAACTTGGTACACTTCAGTGTGCTGGCTGGAACCCAAAAGTACTTGAAAAGCCCTCTGTAGCTGATATATTCTGTGGGGACCAGAGTACATTTTTATGTTTTGCCCCACTTTCCTGGAGGAAGTGTAAGAAAAAAAAATCAAAAAATGTAGATCAGCAAACATGCCCTCTAGCAATCTCAGTGGGGCATGCACTTACAGTTCAGTATTTTTCTCTGGTGATACCGTGCTGTGTGACGTTGAGCTGTAACATACTTTATCAGGTCCTTTTCATTCACTCTGTGGGCTGGGTCACCTTGGCTATAAAATGCCTGTTCTGTTTTAAGACAGTTAGAGGTCATTCTGCTTATCCTCTAGTGTCACATTAGCCCGCATGCAGCCACAGGATGGAGCTCAGTGAACACCAAATTAAGGGAAGTGTGCAAGTGCTTTTGGGTGACGTCAGTTGAGCGGCTGACACACGAGGGTACAACCTCAGGCTGTGGCGTTGGCGTTTTTAGAAGTGAACAGAGCCCTTGTAGGTTGTAATAGCTTTGGTTCAAACATGGAGGTACATAGCCCCGTCCTCAAACCCTTAGGGAAAGAAAAAGAGTGGGTTTCAGTCACATGGACCTACTTTGTGACGCACGCAGAAAATAAGGTTTGTAAAGGAAACCTCAGGGGAGATCGCCTGTAAAGTAATCTCTTAAATGATGGGGGTCAGACAAGGAGACAGTGGTAAGATGAGCCTGTAACAACATCACAGTTAACTAAACAAGGCTCTCTACAAAAAGTCAAACCTGCGAATAAGTGTGGGCGTTAAAATGTCATTATGATTGTGTTGATGACCGATGGTTGATTTCGAAAACAACAGAAGTGAATTAAAGCAAACCATGTTCAAATGAAGAAATTGTAAATATTTCAAGCTCATTACTTAAAATATTTTTTGAAACCATGAGAAAGGGAGCACCGAGATGACTCTCCCCCCTTAACATTCAAATATAATAGAAGAGACACTGTGCAAAGTGAAATTAAACTCCAAACTAGGAAAACACAGAAAATGATCTCTTTATCCACCAGGGGTCAGCCACACTTAATCCTTAGTTCTTGTGCAGCTCAGCAAGTTCATTCCTAAGAAATTTGACCTAGCTTTACCCGAGTTAGTGGACCACAGTCAAGGTACAAGTGCCAAAATTGTTCAGGTAACACAAACTCTGTGATCTGTATACAAAAATCTGTTTGGTTATGATTAAATACAATCTGAGTCACAAATAAAACATTTAACAAGAACCTGCAAAGAGATGCTCTCTGATGAGAAATTCATTACCACTTCAGACTGAAATAAGACTGATGCATTTGTTTAATTTGTTTAACTTTCTTCAAACAGTGTTACCTCAGTGACAAAGTACTGTCCCTGTAATCCTTTTCTGCATGGCTTTATCAGTCTCTCACATAGTTGTGGTGTAATTTTGGCCCACTCTTCTTTACAACATTGCTTCAGTTCATTGAGGTTTGGGAACTTTAATTCATACACAGTTGTCTTAAGTGGAGGTCTGGACGTGGGCTGGTCCATTGCAACACCTTGATTCTTTTCATTTTCAGCCATTCGGCTGTAGATTTGCTGCTGTGATTGCATCACAGACCCAGATGTATGACCCGGATTTGGCCAAGCTTTAGCTGCCGGACAGATGACCTCACATTTGATTCTGGAATATTTGGGTATACAGAGGATTTCATGCTCAACTCGATGACTGCAAGGTGCCGTGGCTGCAAAACAAGCCCAAATAATTACCTCTCCACTACCGTGCAGACATTTAGTGAGAGGTATTTTGTGCTGATGTGCTATTTTTAGACTTTGCCAAATGTGGTGCTATGCATTATGGCCAAACATCTCCACTTTGCTCTCTTCTGTGCAAAGGACCTTGTTTCATAACTTTGCAAACATAAACCGTGGTGCCATGTTTCTTTTAGAGAGAAGAGATTTCTCCTGGCAGCCCTTCCAAACAAGCCATTCTTGTTCAGTCTTCTACAAATTGCACTGTCATGAACTTTAACATTTAACATGCTGACTTCACTATTGTCTGAGGTTTGTAGAGTCTGAGTAGCTCTTGGGGTTATGGCAGTTTCTCTAAGCACTGCACGGTCTGACCTTGGGGTGAATTTGCTGGCATGTCAAGTCCTGGGAAGATTGACAGAAATCTTGAATGCTTCCCACTTGTGAATAATCTTTCTCACTGTTGGACGATGAACCTTAGATTGTTTGGAAAGTGTCTTGTAACCCTTCCAAGACTGATACAGAGCAACAATTGCTTCTCTAGGATCACTGCTGATGACTTTTCTCCTTGGCATTGTATGAACACACTTGAACGTCCCAAACCTGCAAACTACCAAAGGTTTTACTTTTGTTCTGTACATTTGTGAATTTAGTCACGATAGGTAAGTCATTTAGGGTATCTTTCACCTCCTAAACTGTATATTCATTCTTCCATATTTGGTGTCTTCTTATATAAGTCCTACCTTATTGCTACGGTGACCTAATTTTCCCACAGGGATCCTTAGAGTTTCATTTTATCTAATGAGTAGACTTTATGTAGACATGCAGTTTCCTTCGGGTTATATTAATGGTGCTGAGAACTTTTTTCTCAGGGGCATTTTTTCCACCTTCCCAATAGTTACTACAGACAATCAATAAGCATGAGAGGTTGAAACAACACCAGCTTACTATCAGACACTAAAACAGTGAAGGAATAGAACTGAATGTAAACCATAAGCAAGTAAATTAAGTGATAATGCCGTATAGTTTCTACAGACTGATTTTCAGCAAAAATATTAACTCAGAAATAAACATTATAACCAACATTTTGTTATCTATAAGCAAACTTTCAACCTAAAAATCCTAAACCTGTTGAATGACCCATTTTAGCAGTGATACCACACTAAAAAGTGGAACAAAGAAAAAAAAAAGTGGTTCTTATTAAAGGTTGTCTGGTGTAAATATAGATATTTAGAGATTCACCTGAGAACAGTGTCATTGCTTCAGTACCAGAAGAATACATGAGCTCCAAAAAGAGGCAAGTGATCCATCACAGAACCCCTTTCAGCCCTTCAGTCGCCGTGCATTATTTAGGGGTTTCAGAAAGACCCTGGGGGAAATATGGTGGAAGAAACAGTGGGAGCAGGAAAAGGGGAAATGATAGGGTAAAGAATAATGCAGGAGGTGGAGATCTAATGTTGTATTTAAGGGCCTACAATAAAGGTAATTAGATGCTTGTAAATGGGGAAATCTATCTCCTCGTCTTACTTTGTTAACCTGCCTTGATGCTTTGGCGCGGATCACATTATCTGCTGTCCCGACAACACTTGAACCGTCATTAAATAAATATCAAGCTTGTTTTCACTTTACAAACGTAGTCAAAACACACGAGTTTAGGTGTATTCAGCTGCGCCACTTTAATGGCAGGTCATCTCTTCTGAGGTTTAAAAGGAGAGACACTACTGAGCTTATCACGCGGACTTACTGAGAGCTATTTAACTGACTTCTTTTATATAATGCTTCAGCATTTGCTGCTCAGCTGCAACTACTTTTGTCGCTTTTGTCGTGGTGGTCTCTGAAGCAAAAATAGATTTGCAGATGTCGATGTGCATTTGATTCGATTTAAGTCATTCTTAGTTCTTGATTTGACTGATGTTCCATTACAGCCATATGATTAATTTTAAAAGGCAGTGGACTCAAAGTGTTGTTGTGAATAATTATTTATTTTATACCCTAAACTGCTTTGAGGTGATGCAAAGGCATTGCAACTAAATATGCAGAACGAATGGGAAGCTGCGCATCACAAAAGTGCAGCTTGATAAACCTACAGAGACTGTGTGATGTTTTCATGTCAATGTGGACAAGACTCTGAGAAAAATCCCAGCAGGCACTTCTGAGCTCAAAGGGAGAACAACTCAATGCTGTACCTAATAAAGTGTCCTATCAGTGTACAGTACATTAACTCATATGTCATATCCACCATTTACCAAACCAGGGTCTCCTCCTGCATTACAGGATGTGTTTGTCACTTTATAAAAGGGTTTTAGCCATAACTTGACACACTTTTTAGGGTTTCTCTTCCTCAATAATATTCTTCACTCTGTTTATCAAATGGTTAGAAATGAAAAGACAACACCTACATACTCATACCCATATGTATGGTGCAGAGAGTGCAATAGTTTATGGCTAAATTAAAGTAATTTCCTCAAAGTGTTACATATGCACGCCACATTTTATGGCTTTTTTTTTTGGCATGTAATCATTATTAGCTTCCATTTGAAACATTAACAATGGAGACGTTTCCGCAGATAATGAGATCTTAGCTTTGTCACGGCATATCAAAGCGTTTTAAAATGTGTCATTAGAGTCATCTTTGAATTTAACAGACAGTGTGGGGGGAAAAAAGCCTGAGGTAAACCTTCAATGAAGACACTTTATCAGTGAGAGGTGTCAGTCTGGTACCGATTTGGTATTTTCATTTAATGTCTTACAGAGCGACACAATATGTACAATAAAGGGATGAGATGTTCTGTCATGACGAAGCACTTAATTGGCTTTTCATGTTGTCACAGACTTTTGTCTCATTTCCAGCTCTCTTGCTCATTCCCGTCCCACTCACTCTTTGTGTTTCTCTTGGCTTTTGTTTGGACGATACGTTTCATATTGTCTCTGCTCATTGGGTAGCTACTTTGCGATCAGAGGAGGCGGAATGAGGTGTGTGTGGGTTGACTCGAGTAGTGTAGTGAGTATTGCTGAATGCCTGCAGCGCGGCGAGTGCAGACGATACTTGTTTAGACCGTCTATGAGCACGCTGTGAGAAGGGTGTGTGAGGGGAACGCGACTACAAGTAAAGGTGGAAATAGGGGTGATTGGGTGATGATTGGATATTGAAGAAATTGGTGAATATAAACACCTCACATATTGTGGCAGAACATCTCGTCATGGATGAGCTAAGTGCACTGAGGACCACTACTTGCTGAGGGCCATGATTGTGTCCATGACTACAATAACAGAGAGCAGAGCACAAACCTGAGAGTGCTTTATATTATTTGCTAACCAGTCATGTGCCCACAAATGTCAACCAGTGCCCTGTAGAGGTGTTTAACAATGACTGTATGTGCCAGGATCCAACTTTAGTGTTGGGTCACAGGCTGACTGACCCTGAGTAACTTGAAGAAGCCATCAAATATTTAGCTGTCACCCTTTTCATGATCATGGGTATGTAAACAAACATATTATCTGTGTGATTGACACACGATCTGTTGGCCTGGAACCATAACGAAAACCTAGATCAGCCTTTTTAGTGTAAAAGCAAAAGAGGGTCACAGAGGAGGATTAATTCTCAAATTAATTTTCACAAGATTTGATCAGACCACTGGGAATGTCATGGGGACACTCGGAAGGGCACGGTTTTTGTTAAGTGATCAAACTCCTGACTGAACATAATTAGTTCTGAGAGATAAATAAGAATATGAAAGACAAATCTGCTTCACTTCTGCACGTTGCTGCTGATGCTGTTTGTTTTAGGGCACCCTATCTGCCCAAAAATGTACCCTCATTTTGCATTCTTTGGCCCATTATGCCATTCTGCCACGCTCCATTCATGCTGCTTTACACAAAAGACCACTTACTGCAGGATAACACGTTGATAAAGTTCAATTAAAGTGATTGAACACAATCATTTTAATTGTGGGAAATGCATGAAGGTGGATGGAAAACTCATTAAAGGCAGTGGATGAATAATGGAGGAGGGTGTGTTGGTGTTGTGCTAGCTTAGTTTACATCTTTGCTGGATGGAGCACTGTGGTAGCTCCTCGGGAGGGGGTGGTGTCGTGTGGGTGTGTGTGTTTTGGATGCGGTGGTCAGACACAACGCAATGGGGCAAGAGAAGGAGGAGGAGGAAGAGGCTGGAGGGGCAGCGTGCCAGAGTATCTCAGCACTGTGCGGTGAAAGTGAGGAGACGGTTTCACTGAAAGGCTCAGCCAGCACCAGCTTCATCAGGCAAAAATGGAAAAAGGTTTGCCAGCCAGAGAGCTCGCTGCAGGGATGCAAGGCAACCATGACCACTGGGAGCCATGACAGGAAACTCAACCATCTCAATGTAGCTGGTGGAAAAACAAATGAATGGGAAGTGCTCGGCGCAACATGATAGGATGCTTGATTAGGACACGTTTAATGCACATTTTTAAAATTTCTTTTGTAACATGCTGTATTTTAATGCAGTCTTTCACAATTTGTGAAATTAATTTTTTATTCTGGCTCCTATTTTAAAACTGTCTGACTGTGAAATAACTGCCACCACCTGTTTGCACTCTTTACTGATAAGTGAGCCTTCAGGTGGTGCTTCACACCTTCTGTTTCACACCGCACAGCTCAGTGAAAGTGACAAAAGAAGCTGACCGCTTGTAGGTTGGTGGCTGTAGGTCATGAAAAGTGGTGCATCAAAATTTAAAGTAGCGTTTGCATGCATGCATTCCATGCATTCAGTGATACTGCTCCTCCTAACCAGTCACACTCCCTCTTCCAAGGTGTTAGTGAGCGCCAGTAAGTGAAAATTAATAATCACGAGTCTCAACGTGTGATCCTCTGCACATCTTTGAAATATGCCTTGTTACGAGGGATTAGGCACTCATCTGGTCTTTTAATTTTAGAATGTATCTAATAACTGGTGGAAAGTCAGCTATCACATAAGGATGTGAACAGACTGAAATGTTTTGGGGGTGGGGGGTTGTTAGTAGAGAGTGAATGATTAATTTGTAGCCTAAAACACAGATTTAGTTTAGGGGAATGGAATGAAATGTAGAAATATTCAAGTATCAAGTATTAATTGGATTTACATTCTTAAAGATTACTAATAGCCTCATTAACAATACTTTAAACTGGATCCAAGTGTGGAGGAAGCATTAGTCATTTTGACAGAACTATGCTCTCTTCCAGTCTTTATTTGTCTCATTGGTCCTTTTACATCTCAAATACAAAAAAAAGCTTTTTATTCTGTCAATGTGTTGTTAAGGTTGTGTATTCAGAATGAAATGGGATTCTCATTTGCTGTTCGTAACCTGTGGATGAATCCATTTTAAACAAAAATAAGGGCAATGGGTGCAAACTCACAGAATGACGGTGGCAGATATGAGGTTCAGCTTGGCGTTTGTGTTGGTATAGCACCAGTGCCGGGGCAGCTGGTAACCTGGTCAGAAACAATGCACTCAGAGTGGTAGATGATTCATTCTGAGTGCGATTGCAAAGCAGACAAAGAGAGCGTGGTTGAGAAAACACTCACCATGAGTAGGAAGACTAACAATTCACAGCTATGCATTTAAAACAAAATCACATTCATGCTCGCTGCAACTATGCTGTTGTTTGTAGGTTAACATTGTGGAATTGCAAATAATGTATTTTGATGCTTCCAAGTTGAGTATATTATATATATAGCATATTATCAATATATTGCTTTACAAATTAAGTACGGTATCACAAATAACAGAAAAAAACAATGCAGTTTCATAGCCACCATAGCACCTGCAATTTGATAAGAAATAGGTCAGCGTTTCACAAGCTGCAGTGCAAAACTTAGTATAGAGAGGAGATCAAATATACTAAACTGAAACTAACTGGCCATTTTTTTAAATACTCAAAGTCAACTGCTCATTAACACATATCAGGTATGTAGACATGATCAAGAAGACCGTCTGAAGTTCAGACTGAGCATCAGAATGAGTAAGAAAGGTAACTTAAGTGACTCTGAACTTGCCATGGTTGTTGGTGGCAGACGGGCTGGTCTGAGTATTTCAGAAACTGCTGATCTGCAGAGATTTTCCCACAGAAAATAAAAGTGAGCGGCAGCTCTCTGGGTGAAAAAAATCAGAGAATGGCAAGACTGCTTCGAGGTGATAGGAAGGCAACAGTAACTCAAATAACCACTTGCTACAACCAAAGTATGCAGAAGAGCATCTCTGATTGTACAACACAAAAAACCTTGAAGCAGGTGAGCTTGAGCAGCAGAAGACCACACCAGGTACTGCTCCTGTTAGCTAAAAACAGGAAACTGAGGCTACTTTATATACCAGCTGGTCCAACTTAAGTAACCCTACAAACGTCACTGCTGTTTAGTTTTTCTGTCTTCATTTATGTTGGAAGTGATAGCAGAGCTGTACGTTTGAATTTTTTCACAAATCTCTCAGTCAGAACATGCTATATCATGTTTAGGTAACTAGCGAGCTAACTTCCTGCTAACTCCGTTAAATTTAATAAATTCTGTTTTCATGGATGCCTGGATGTTAAACTTAATTGTTACACCTGGTAAAGCAGCAACGCTGATCATTTTATTAAAGATGAAAGAATTTAGACAGTTTTTAACTCTCAGTGATGCCGCAGTGTTCGTTTGACTTTAGGACCTGAAGCAGATGGAGTTTTGGACCCAGATTACTCCGCGAGGCTCCTGACTACGGTAGCCGTAATGCTCCGACAATCCATCAAGCGGTGCGGCTTCGTAGCTTACCAAAGTCGTATGAAAACATTTTTTGACAGATTTTTGAGCGCCGTGTACCATATAAAATCGGTTCGAGGTCAGTAAGCGCAACCAGAATTCATATATAAGGCGCACTGGATTATAAGGCGCACTGTCGATTTTTGAGAAAATTAAAGGATTTTAAGTGCGCCTTATAGTGCGGAAAATATGGTAATTGCTGGTGAGAAGAGATGGCTCTGTGGCGATGACCACGATGTTGACGAGTCTGCAGGTTTCAAGCCCGAAAGCAGGGTGTCAGGTGAGGAGCAGGAGAACGCTCCTAATTTTTTTAACTTTCATCAGACTGTACACTGTGAAAAGATCCTGAAACTGTCAGCATGGAATATTACTGAAACGTCCTGGGAGGCTCAGAGGAAATGATTAGAAAAGTGGTGTATACCGCTGCCACCTTATGCTGGGAGGAAGCAATGCACTGAAAACACAACCTTCACTCACTACTCCACAAATCTACTTCTTTGCCATTTTACCCACTTCCAAAAAAATGAAAGGTGCATTTTGAAGAATCGCCACTGACATACTAGAGGAGATCCAGTGCCCTATACAGAGCTAAAAGTACAGGGAGTTATAATGTGACTTCCAGTGAGAGATCTAAAAATAGCAGCCGCTGAAAATGGACCAGAGATGCATGAGAAAATGATCTTCAGTGTGAGGTTAGAAAAAAAATAAAATCCTGTAAGATTTTCTGGAGCTGTTCACACAAATTTTTGATCAAACCTCATATAATCTACTGGTGGATGTTCATAAAAAACAAAGTTAAGGCAAAGTTTCAAACAGTATGATCAGTATATATTGTCTCCACAAACTAATAACAGTTTAAAGAGGAGGCAGTTTTTTTCTACTTTTGTTTCTGCATGGCATCATAGCCAGTGGATACCCTTACTATGGTCATTGCAGACCTGCACCCCTAGCTGGGAGCACACAAACCCGCCCACCTGCTGCACAAACCTTCTGTTTACACGGGGGCATCCAATCAGACAAAAGATGAGGTGGACTTAAAGAGAGAGGAGCTAAAACAGCCTGTTTCAGACACAGGATGCAACACTATAAGATAAACAAATATTATTTTGAACTGTGAAATGTTTGAAGCTACTCTATGAGCGTCAAAGAATAAAATTATTGGCTGAATGAAGCACAGTCACGTATATAATGCTACAGCTAGTTCTACTATTAGCCTTTGAAAGGTTTATTGTATGATGACAAAAACATTTTTTAAAGCTATCCTTGTCACTTGAAGGAATAGATGATGTTAAACTGTCATTTTGACACATGGAGTCTGAAAAAAGAAAATGTTAGCTTTTTTCTTTTAACGTGCTGGTCCTTGAATTGAGAGGGGATAAAAATAAATAGAATTTAGCTCAGAAATCGGCAATCTACTGACATCTAGTGGTGAGATTTTTCACACAGTACCTTTAAAAAAAAGGCAGGAAGGTCCACTGCTAAATATTTGGTGCTATGTGATGCAGTCTTCAAACCACATTTATTCCAACCATAAGTATTTATTATACCACATTATTAAGGCTTCCTATCACTTACTTGTTGTCTTGAAGTTTGTTTTGTTTTGTGAGCACACAGCTGAGTTGGAATCTTAGTAGATAAAAAAGTAAAACAACATTTTGATT
>VUQG01033293.1:3591-17788 GCA_015106755.1 Etia nguti | reverse complement strand
CACAAAAATTAATCGGTGGAAATGAACCAGGTGCATGTGTCTACACAGCACATGAGGGAAATCTCATCACAGAGTGTTTTGTGCAAATGAATTTTGCACTTTTTTTTAAAAATATTTTTTTAACACAGGTCATGCTTGTCTTGAGATCCATCAGATAGCTCGCAGACCTGGCACCACTTCCTCTTCCCCCTTCTTTCCCTAGAAAAAAAGAGGACGATGATTACCATGTTTTTTTGCTGATCCCAAGACACACACAACATACTCTCCCACAGACACACACACTCTTACCTCACACACTGGTGTACTAGGTAAAGTCCTCTCCTGGATCTCCCTCACTGTAGCTGCAGCAGCTGGGGTCCTTGGCATGTGCTGCCTCCATTGTATGTGTGGTACCACAAGCGCCTTCCCCAGCTCCTCAAGGAAGATGCGCCTCTTGTACAGCTTTGACACGTCCCACTCAGGAAAGATCTCCATCCAAAGGACAAATGTGTTGTAGGCTGATACATTGATCATGTTGTAAAAGATGACCAGTGGCCAGCGTGCAGTCATTCGCTTGGTGCTGTAGGACCCTGTGACTTTGTCTAAGTTTTCCACCCTCCCTTTGGTGGTATTGTAGTCTAGGATCATAGTTGGTTTCTGGTCCTCTCGTGTGCTGATTTCAGCAGTTTTGTGCAAAGTGCTCATGAGCACAACATTTTTCCCCTTTTTGGAGCAATAAGACACCAGCGCTGTAGTGTCCGTGAAGGCAAATATGGAAGACTGAAGGGCCCTGTTCTTGGTTACCAGCAGCTCAGCAGGGAGATCAGCCCTGTTCTTTCGGACTGTTCCAACCATCGTGAGCTTTCTCTTTAGAAGCTCCTGACCCAAGTTGTAGCTTGCAAAAAAAATTGTCACAGGTTATGCTGTGCCCCCTGAGACCTTCTGCCCTGATTCTTCTCTGGGGCTCTTCCACCCAGCTTTCCAGGGTAAGCCTGCATGTTCAATGTATAGCTGGTGTTTGCATCACATGCTGCCCAGATTTTTATGCCATATTTGGCTGGCTTGGAAGGCATAGATTGCCTAAATGGGCAGTGACCTCTGAATGCCGCTAGCCTTTCATCCACTGTGACATTAGGGCCTAATGGGCATTAGGGGTGCACATACGTGAAATGAACCACTTTTTATTTTATATGTTGATTACCCTTATTAAGCCAAGCACAAGAAGTTTCATACTGAAAAACCCTTTTAACTATTTTTTTTTTTTTTTAGATTTTTAAAATGGGTCAATTTGACCCGCAGCATAACAGGAGGGTTAAAGCAATTGTGGGGAGATTTACAACACACGAACAACTTTTTTGGGGAGCCTGACTGCTCAGATTCTTTACTGAGCTCCTCACCTCCTCCTTCTTTCTTTTGCTTCCTCGGTCTTCTCCGTCTCCTGAGGCTTCACTGGCTGCTTTCCGTTTGCTCTCCTTCTTTTTCTCTTCCTTCTCTTTGTGTTTCTGCATGTACTCAGCAATAAGGTCGGGGCAGTCCAAGTTTTCCTCTGGCTCCCATGTATTGTCCTCACTAGATAACATGAGTGCAGATGGAAAGATGTGATTTCCAGATATTTTAGTTCAAATTAAGTCAGTCTTTAATCTAGCAATTTCCTAAAACAAAAAAGGAAAGTCAGACATTTAATTTTAAATAGTTAAAGTTTTGTGATGTTCACTTTGCAATTGAGCCCAGTTAAACAAAACTAATCACTAATTTGATAAAGATGTCTCAGAATAAAGAATCTAATTAAAATGTGAAAGATACATTTGTACTCACTCCGAGAAGCCCTTCCATTTTAGCAGAAACTCCACTTTGCCCTTCACCACTCGGCGGTCCAAAACCTTTTCCACCACATACTCCTCTTCTTCCTCCTCCTCAGCTGCTCCTGCTACAGGGGGGGGTGCTGCTGCTGCTGCTGCTGCTGCTGGTGGTGGAGCTGCTGCAGGCTGCTCCTCCTCCTCTGCCTTCTTGGGCTTCTTTCCTGCTTGGGTCGCCAGCTTGACGTCTGCTAAGATAACCTCTGGAGATCCCAGGAGGACAAGTGCACAGGTTATATAATGAACTGGTTAGAAAGTTAAAGTTTGATTGCAATTAAAAGACATCACAATATTACTTTGTGGTCTGCATTATCTCCTTGATCAAAAACTATGAAATGTTGACAGCACATATCTGATCAGCAGCAATTGGTCAGCCTGTAGATGACAAAGGTGGGTCTACGCGTTTAGCAGAGACTGAACATTTAGAATTTGCGTAAGAGGGCTGTTGCCAGGTAAAATAAATGGTCATGCACATGCTTCTCAGACAGAAGTTCGAAATATCTTAAAATGAATAAACATCAGTGGCTGATAAAAATTCCTTGGTAGGAAACGATAAAATGCATGACCCTTTTACACTACCAAACAATTTTTTCCCACAACTGGTTCTACAGGTCAACAGATTAGACTTATATGTTGTGTATTGTCTTGATGCATGCTCAATCATCCAGATAAGGAAATCCCAAAAAGTTGATTCTGCAGGTTTCCCCAGCCGTAAACAATTTGCACATTAACGATCATAAAACTGACCACATGGCCCATTGTTGGTCAGTGGTGCTAGTTTCATTCATTATTCAAATTTACTGTTTAGAAGGTTGGGGTTACCTGCATTTACATGTCTTTTATTTAAAAGACATTTAGATCATTCTCATTTAAACCTTACTGATGGTAAAGGAAAAACATAGTCAAGGTCTATTTCAGCCAGTTTGCTTCACAGGTGAACTCAAATGGTGGAAACAGTCTTTGTTAGGAATCTGACCCCCTCTCTTCCCTTCTCATCCCCCCTCAAGAAACAAATTCCTCCAAGCACCCAGGTCATTAAAACATGACCAGACGACACTCTCCTCCAGCTACAGGACTTTTCTGAACTGGTCCATTTCCAAACAGCAGGGCCTGCAGACCTTCACTCAGTCTGTTCTTATCTACATTAACAGCGTTCGCAGACAGTACCATGAGCTGGAACACTATTGGATGGAAACCTGCTGTGTTCCACCTAACAAAGATTCGCTTGAGTGGTGCTTCAGGCAGGAACACTGAATCCCACAACTACCTTTACCGAGGTGGTTTTTGTAACAATGTTGAATGCAATGCCCTGTGTGCCACACTTTCAGATGCAGTTATCTTTTCGGATGTTACTTAGCCCTATTTCTGCATTAACACGTTTCTGTTTAAAGTATAGCTTCATCATTAAAGAATGTGATTATCCTCGATTTAGAATGGATTTCTGTGTTTTCTTACTTTAAGACTAGTCAGTCCAAACCTTTTTTTTCCATTAACTAAGAAATAAAATAAAGAAATAAAAAAACCCAAACAAAATAAAACTAAAAACTGGGTTCTCAGAACTTTGGCAGTATTCTTGCTCCTACAATGTACACACTGAAAGTGGGAGAAAGTAAGAACTATGCACATTATGAAAACGGTTTAAAGTTTGGAGAGTGTTTGTTGGCCAAATTTAGTGGAATAAGCATAGGCAACCTCTAAATAGGAGAATACAGTAAATACCAGCCAGAAAGAGAGGACGGTGCTGATAGTTTAATATCTTGACCAAAAAACTGTTTAATGGTATGCAGGGGTTCCAGGTGAGGCAATAAATGGTTGTTTGCCTATAACGCAGGCTAAACTTTCCCCTGCGATTTCTAGCATCAGACTCAAAGAGGAATGCACAGAGGCGGTAAAACGCCGCTGACCACACTGGCTACATACGTGTCAACTAGTAAGTTTTTCCTCTTCACTCTTTAAAAGGATAATGATATGAGATGAGCCTCAGTCGGCAGCAAACTTCTAGCGCGAAATCCTTGATGATACGCAGTTTAAATTTGTCGTGCCTGGTGGTTTGGTCGCGAAGAAAAGCGCCCGCCTCCATGTTGCCTGTATCACTATGAATGCAATTTGCAGCCTGCCACCACCGACAAACGCACACTGCGACAACCTGGACTTAACACACAAATTCAATGAAGAATTTTTAATCGTTAAACAAAGCCAATGTTTCCAATCTATTATCAAGTGCCAAAGATAACCATTGTGGCTCGCAGTTTGTCCCTTATGCATGCACATGATGTGAGCCCCTTGCGCTGCACTAGCTTAAGAATGGACGAATGCTAATATCATTTCCAGACTAGTTGGGTCCACTTGAACTGGACTCGCCAGAAATTTAAAGTTCACAACATGAGCACGGAGACTAGCCAGGCGGTCTGCCTCCTGCAAGTAAAGGGCAACATGGCTGGCGCGGTTTGCCTCAGCACGCTAACGAACACGAGCCTTACCTTTGAAGAGAAAGCTTCGGAGCGCTTGTACGGGTTAATGGCAGGCCCGAGGGAGAACACTGATTTAGCCGTGTCCTACAGACGAGTAAAGAAACTGGATGCACGGCAGTGGCGACACAAGAACATCAGCGGGCTTAGCAGCGTGTAAGAGAACGATGTTTGCAACGTGCTTTATTAGTGAATCACACAATAGCCTCTGCCCCGTCTCTAACAATCCGCACGACCACCTTCTGCCCGCCAACAGCACTACCGGATGTTACGTCAGTAGGTAACGTTACACGCAAGGCACGGGAGTTGGAATAACGGCTTGTCCCTCTTTTAAATCGTTTGTTCAGAACAGTACGACAGTGGACTAAGTAAGATTTTAATGTAGCCTAAACTATCGATAACCATAGGTGTCAAACAAGTGGCAATCCTCAGGAGAGAAAAATGAATGTAATGTGGAGGTGCTAAAAACTGCAGTTCCTCTCATGTCCGCTTCAGACTAGCTTCGAAAATGAGCCAAAGCCCTTACACTTAAGCAGACAGTACAAAATGTTTTGGCTTCTATGGATAGTTTCCCCGTTTATAACACCTGTAGTTGGATGTTGACTGATTTTCCTTTGCAGAGTAAGCGGTGAGACAGTAAAGTTATTTATTACAGTGAAGAAAATATTATTTTTTATAAATAAATGTATCACATAAACCTGACATAAACCTTAAATTGCTGAAGAGCAGAGATTACAGCCAGCGCTTTTTTCTCAATAATCGAGTAGTTGATTTGATGATTTCATCATGGCCTTTGGGCCTTTTGACAGCCGGGGGTCCACTAGAACTTGACCTTAGAGTTGAGCAGGTTTGTGAGAGGTGCAGCTATGGTATAAAAAAAAAATCATGCAGAACTGCCTATTAAAACCTACAACATCCAAGAATTGCATTAGCTCTTTATTAGTAGATGGGGGAGGAAAATGATCAGTAGCCTCAACTTTGTCTCTTATAAAGTGAACATTTCTCTCACCAATTACTTTACCTAGATAGGTCACTGCGGCCTTTGCAAATTTGCACTTCGCCACCGTCACAGTGAGGTTGAACAGAGCTCTAATTTGCTTCAGATAGTCTTTTCAAATATTGCTGTAAATTACAACATCATTGAGATAAACAGCACACTCCTGTCACAGCAGTGTTCATTAACCACTGGAAAGTAGCTGGAGTATTTATTAGTCCTTGTATGAGTACAACCCAGATGATATGATAAACAAAGCAATTCCTTGAGCCCCATTTAGTTCAACCCAATACCCCTTCAACAGGTCAAATTTGCTACCAGTCTGCATATAGCCAAAATGTCACTTCAGGTTTTTTCACCAGGACACAGGGAAAAGCCCAACTAAAGCATGATGGAACAGCAATTTTGTTTTCAAACATGTACTTTAGCTCAGATTCTAAATGTTGCTGTTTCTCTGGTGAAGCACGATAAAATTGCTGACAAATAAGTTCAGCATCTCCTAAATCAATATTATCGTCAGGTTTGTCTGAGAAGGGGTGTCTGAAAATGAGGAAAGAGTGTGTATGAGACTGACTAACTGCACCGTCTTAGATTCGGGCAGATACCCCAACAACAGGTCCAGATGTTTAAGAGACTGAGTTTCTAAGACAGCCATGGAGGATGCAGTAATGAGGGGCGCACACCCCTTCGGAATCACCCTCTTCCATCAAATCTCCCATGCAACAGCACTTGCTTGAGAGTTATACAGATATACATTACCTGCTTTTGACCTAGGCAGGCCCCACACAGTCAATGAGATGTTCAAACGGCGGGCCAACTGTTGGAACAGGGCACAAGGGTGCAGAATTGATGTACTGATTAGGCTTTCCCACAATTTGACAAGTATAGCAAGTTTGAATATACACAGAAATATCCTTTTTCATTTTAAGGCCAATAAAAATAGCACAGGAGTAGATCATAAGTGTTCTTTAATTGATTTGAATCATAAGATTTTAGAATATTATTCCTAAGCTATTCCTAATTTTTTGGGAACTACAACCTGAAAAACAGCATTAACCACAACACTGTCACCATTTGGATGTCGTTTTCTCACCAACAGACGTTCCTCTAAGAAATATCCCTGGTCAGCTGTCTCTAGCTCATTAGCTAGACACACTCACAAAAACAGTTCTTTGATAGACAGACTGGCGTTCTGCTCCTTTATCGAGTCACTATGATTAATTTTGATATTTTCATATTGATAAGTCAGGTAGAGGAAAACAAAAATGGGATGGTTTAGTCAGTTTACAAGTTGTCGCCCAAGGACTGTTTGACTAAGAATCTAAATGCTTTTGTGAAAACATGCTGGAGAGCCTGGTTCCTGGATTTGAACTACAATGGTGGATCTGTAAGTAGATAAGAAAATTGATAAGAAATCAAATCAATAAATTATATCCATAATGAAATCTGAAAAGCTCCTATAGATCAGGCTGTGGTGAACGTGATCATTAAAGATTGTCAGGCACTTAGCAATGTAGAAGATGAAGCATTCAGAGAGCTGCTTCACCTCCTAGAGCCCTCATTTGTTCTTCCAGCCAGAAAGGCATGTGAAAGGAATGTAGAGTGTGCATAATCACTTTGTTAACATATATAACCCTCTACTTGTGTTTTAGGCCCTCAAGGACATGGTGATACAGAAATTTGAGGTGGAAAAGGAAACCAAGAAACAAATAAAGAAATTAAGTGCAAAGTTGTCAGTCTAACAACCAATATGTGGACATCTGTAAATATGGAGGTATACCTGGCTGTAACTTGCCTCTACATTGATGAAAACCAGTTTTGGAAAACAGAATGAATTCCAATACAACTGCCATAATTGAAGTCCAGTGATATCCATCAGAGAGCAACATTTCCAGAATACAGGAACCCTTAGAATACTGTCAGAATCAAAAAACACACTTACTACACTTCTAAAAACTGGCTTTAATTTTTTTTGTAAGAGTTGAAATCGCCTTTGCCCTAGCAAAAAAAGTCTAATTATTAATAAATTGTGTAAACCCTAACTTCTCCCCTCACACACAAGTGCACAAGCACTCCCACTGTCACAAGCACCCATTTCCTAAACAAAACTTTGACTTTGATTTCACATTTTCACTTATACTTGCTTGTAAAAGATGTTTTTGTAAATTCTGTATTTTTTTTAATCCTATTAGTTTTGCTATAATCAAATTATTTGGAATTAAAACATTTCTCTTTCATTCAGTTAGCACTTCATCATCAGCTGATTATGTAAACAGGATTATTCATCATTCATTTGGTGTGCAGATGCCAGAAATAATGAACCTAGTTCTGACCCTCTCCACACTCTTTGTGTGGATTGCTGCAATGATTTTTA
Organism: Etia nguti; assembly: GCA_015106755.1. Taxonomy (NCBI): domain Eukaryota; kingdom Metazoa; phylum Chordata; class Actinopteri; order Cichliformes; family Cichlidae; genus Etia; species Etia nguti. The sequence goes on along the minus strand of VUQG01033293.1, from coordinate 10,117 downwards.
AATCTAGCTATGAGGACCACATCAAAACAACGTCAACACAGTGTCAAAATACTACGGGGGACTGCGCCACACACTTGTGAGGTGTCCTCTAACCCATCACTAGATATCGTTAGTGATGGGATGTACTGTGCCGAAGCTTTGGAGCATGTATCAAGAAATCCAGGAAGTCTTTTATAAAGCATGTATTGCGGCTTGCTTCTTTTAGAGTGAGAAAGTCACTGATCGTGTCTGAAGCCTCACTGTTATAGAAGGTGGTTCAAGTGTTGCTACGATTCATGAAATATATAAAGCACACATTCTTGGCAGTAATTATTCCCATGCTGACACTGTTATAAGACAGCCAAGAGACCACTATAAACAGCTGAAATGACAGCAAAGATTTTGACCAGCAGGGGGGTTTGTGTGTGCCTGAAGCCTCAAGAAATGAATCTTTTTCTGAACCAATTAACAGAAAACTTCAAGACTTCCTGTGGTGTCATCTGGTCATCACTGGGTATTAGTGGGGCATGGTGCGTGTATGCGAGATGTTAAATAAGGAAACACGGTTTCTAAACAGATACTTATGCTGAATGGTATTATTTCTGCTTACAGTAATATGGAGAAAAGACATTTCTTTTCACCTATGACATTGTGAGCAATCCTGGAGTCCTTTTTGACCACCTTATGTCCTTCAATGTGCATATTAAACAAATATGTAGGACTGCTTTCTTTGCACAACATCTCTAAAAATAGAAGAACACAGTGCTGTCTCATAGTGATGCTGAAAAACTAGTTCGTGCATTTATTACTCGGACTACTGGAATTCATTATCATGAGGTTGTCCAAAAAAATTCCTGAAGAGCTATTTAATCCAAAATGCTGCAGCGAGGGTAGTGACAAGACTAGACTAGCAAGACAGAGCACTTTTCTTCCATACTGACCTCTCTTTATTGACTCCCTAATAAATCAAGAATTGAATTCAAAATCCCTATTTTCACATACAAGATTTTGAATAATCAGGCCCTGTCCTAACTTAAAGACCTAACAGTACCATATGACCCCAACAGAGCACTTCTCTTTCAGATTGCAAACTTATTTTTAGTTTCTTGGGTGTTTAAAAGTATAAAGGGAGGCAAAGCTTGCAGCTTTCAGGATGCTGTTCTGCAGTTTGGATTTGGGAGACAGACACCCTCTCTACTTTTAATATTAGCCTTAAAACTCTTCTTTTTGTTACAGCTTAAGGCTGGATCAGGTGACCCTGGTATCTTTTATTCTGTCTTCTTCCCCTCACCCTCAACCGGTTGCAGCAGATGGCTGCCCCTCCCTGAGCCTGGCTCCGCTGGAGGTTTCTTCCTGTTAAAAGGGAGTTTTCCCTTCCCACTGTCACCAAATGCTTGCTCGTAAGGGGTTGTCTGATTGTTGGGGTTTTCCTCTGTATCGCCACCACGATTCTGCATACTGAAACATGCTTTTATTTATGGTTGTCGTTTACAACTCTTCCGGTTGCAGTTTCCCAGCTGCCAGCCGCACACATACCAACCACAACACCACCATTTAAAAGGCCCTAGTCCATTTATAATGCAGGGAGGAGTGACACAATGATTCAGCGCAGGTGTGCCAACCTCCCCAACAGCTGCAGCACAGACCACGCCCCGCCACAGTTATATAATCTTCTAAACTACTATTTAATATTTTTGCAGTATATGTTTAATTATTATTTACATCAATCTACAACCATGTTTAACTAATACTGTAAAATATTAATTCTAAAAACTTTTAAAAGCAGTAACCCAATTATGATTAAGTGCTGTGTCAAAGGAAATTAGAAAAATATCATACAGGAATGTCATAAAGTGGGACTCCTTTGAAAGTTTCCTGCCTTCTAGCACCAGTAATCTACCACTGTAGTCCCTTAAAGGTATCCTCAAACAAGTGTTTTCATAGTCTCATAATACCAACAGGCAGTACTGATATCCTCTGTGTTTTGAAAGTGTAAAACCACCGTTTCACTGTTTGGTGGATGCTCAGATGTAAAATAAGTACAATGTCACAATTGTGTCTCGGAACATTAAGCTCTCTATCAAATCAAAACTAAAGAACATGTATGATGCTGGCCCAAAATGTCTGTGTCAGCACTCCCACTGCAAAGGAATATAGATTTCTCCAGTGAGGGTAGGTATTGCCAGGGCAGTGAAAGTGATCTTAGCATACTGTGGGGTAGAGTAAGTACTCTATTGCGTACTCTATTGTAATGAAGGTGTTTCCTTACTTGTTGAGAGTAATTTGAATCTTTGTTTTTGGTGATAATGGATGCTTTCCTGGGCACATTTACCCTTTAGTTAGAACTCTTCACTTTAGGAAAACATTTGCACATTAACATCACCTGGACACTGAACACCACACAGCTGGTCAAGAAGGCTCAGCAGCGGCTGTATTTCCTGAGGAGGCTGAGGAAATTTGGTATGTTGGCCAAGATCCTCAGCAGGTTCTACAGCTGCATTGTGGAGAGCACACTGACCAGCTGCATCACTGCATGGTACGGCAGCACTACTGCTATGGACCGCAAACGCCTGCAGAGAGCGATAACAACTGCGGAGAAGATTACTAGGACCCCGCTCTCTGCAGAGCATCTACCATCGCAGAGTCCAGAGGAGAGCTGCCTCCATCTTCAAAGACTCCACACACCCCCAACATGGACTGTTTACACTTCTGCCCTCAGGACAAAGGTTTAGAAGTGTGAAATCCAGAACATCTCGACTCAACAACTCCTTCTTCCCCACTGCTATCAGACTCTTGAACAGCTGACCTATTTTAACAGTAATAATAATTTTTGCACATCAGGTCATCTTACATATCAAACCAGCATATTAAGCTCATAGCTCTTTTGCACACAAATCTATTTAATACTTCAATTTTTTTGTCTCCATTTATTTATTCATACTATTTGTATTTATCTGTTCTAGTTCTATTTGTACATATTAACTGGCATCTGTGTGTGGACAGGAGAGAAAGAATTTCATTGTACAGAGAAATGCTTTTCTTTGTACACATGACAATAAACGCTTTGAACATTAAGAACCATACCTATACATGGTAAGTCTTAAATATCTATTCATTATTTGTTGACTATTTTGATGATTTATCATTCTTTCGTACAGCTACTCAGTGTATAATAGACAGATGTCGTAAGACAAAGAGATGATGTTAACCCTGGTCAAAACCAGTTTCTTTCAGGATGCTGATTCAGGAGATTACCTGAAACAAACAATCCCTGGCCACACTCTTGGCAGAGATGAAATGCAAAAGCAGTGCTTCTGGATATCATGTTACATAATACATAGTATCATGTTACATAATGGTTAAATGGTGCAACGAGGTTCAAACAGAACCTCCATTAATGGTAAAGGATGCAAAGGTAACTTTGGAATGCCTAGTCAGCTTACTAATTGACACCACTGATGCACATCTCCTCGGATACCTGGCTAATAGAATTGGGTTATAATTCGATCCGGAGTTTAAATACATCCCATGTGACCAGCCTTGTGGTTATAATGAGCTGCCTGTAAATAAATAAAATTTAAAAATTTTAAATAAATTTCTGGCAGCTTAGCAGCAGGGTGAAGAGTTTGGTCATTCAGGCAGGACTCAGAATAGAACAGCTTTTCTTTCACATTAAAAGCATCCAGTTGAGGTGGTTAGGGCATCTGACTAGGATGCTCTCTTCCATGCCTGCTAGGTGAAGTGTATGACTAGAAGACCCTGGAGCAGACCTAGGACAGGCTGGAGAGATTACATCCCTTTGTGGCTTGGGTATGTCCCGTGATCCAGACCTGGAAAAACAGCAGAAGATGGAAGGATGATGGATAAAACAATTTTCACAAAAAAAGAATAAAAACCCCAAACAAAATGCGATCTAATGCAAAATGGTACCAACAGCACAAACAAAAGATTAAGTGGACACTAGTAGGCAGTAATGGCAGTGACAGGCTCAGTTTTATTAGAATGTAATGGAGATTGACTCACTTATAGAAACTCCAGTTTCTGGTATGTTTTGCAGGCATCATTTTTCAACCCCAGAAGTTCCCACTTGGCTTGCACTAAGTAAACACAACCTAATAACATTCCTTTCTGTATTCCTGTCATTATTTGAAAAGGAGAGTTTCTCTGACTGTTTCCTTACTCTTTATATACAGTATCTACATGTTTCTCCTGCAGAGTGCACCAGATATTGGAGACTTCAAAAAACCCAGGAGCTTTTCCATTCTACAGGTACAAGTAGTTCTTGGTCAGTCTTCTATCCCTGGTTCTCAGGATAAAGGTAAATGTATCCATTTATCAGTTTCCTGTCTTGTAGATCTACCACTCTCAGATTCAAACAGCTCAACAAATATCAGCAAACACACAAGCATTTTCTGGGCAGTTTGACACACTCTTTCTGTAAACTAAAGGCAGACTGGCTTTGTTTTCTAGGAAGGTAAAAAGTTTAAAGCTTATCATTTTTAGGTTTTTACTAATCAGAGAGTGGCTCTGACTTTCTCCCCTCACACACAGCCATTGAACGAGGAGCTAACAGATGATTTGGGTACCAAACTGCACAGAAACAGTTTGTGTGTTTGCTGATATTTACTAAGCTGTTTGAAACATAGCATTTAAAATCACTTGCCACTTCAAAAAAGTAACTTCATTTATCTTGCTCTCCTTACTACCAGCTTGATGACTAGGTGCCGAAGATAAGTGCCACTTGACTGTGATTTTGTTTACATGAAACTATGGCAGATATGAGCAGGGAAAAAGGGTTCCATTTAGGACCATTCTGACTCAGGGTGAGTGGGTAAACCTGAATATATTGCAATGGGTACATTTTACAGTAAAGACCTATGTTGGAGTACTGCAGGGCAGACTGCATGGTTACATGGTTACGGCAATATGAACAAAGCTCTCTTATGATTTTACAGGGTCTGTATGGCCCATAACAACTGGCCAGACACCCCATACTCCCAAAGCACCCCCTACAAGATACCCCGAGGGTCCTGGCTGAATGCCTTCTCCAAGTCAACAATGCACATTCCCAGCTCAGGGTCCTTCCCCACCAGTGAGGTGACATTCTGTGTACTACAAGCCCGTTTTGGAACCTGGATCAGGACCTCCACCTCTGACTGCCACCCAATCCACTAAGCACTTAACCCCTTACGGCCACTTCTGTGGGTGGTGAGCCCACAGGAAGACGATCCCATGTTGCTTTTTTGGCCCACCAGATGCTCGCCCTTGAGACTCTGTCGTGGCCTGGCTCCAGGATAGGACCTTGGTAACCCTGTTCTGGACAGGATGCAATAGACCCTTGAATCATTCTGCTGCATAAGGTTGGTGTAAATCGCTCTTTGTCTGGCCCTTCACCTGGGAGAAATCTGCCATGGGACAACATAGCTCCTGGGATCACTGGTATACACAAACTCCTCCACTGAGATAAGGTGGCGATTCATAGAAGGCTGTGTATGTAGCCGGTCTAGCCTGAAACTCTGACTGCCGTGTTCTCTACGTTGTGCTGTGCAAATGATGAGAGGAGTCAACTCTCGCTTTGCCAGCTGGGGTGGGGTTATTCTCCCAAAACTGTTCAAAAATAAAAACAAACTCAGTACAGCAACTTCATATTAATGGGCTTCTTCATGTGTCTCCATAGCGGGGCCTCTAGGCGACTGAGGTGCAACATCACAACAAATCTCATTAACAAATCAAACTGCTAAAATACTCAAATATACCTACAAACATATATAACAAATTAAAATGCACTGCATCATGACCATATAGCAACAATTTCCTCATCAACAAAATTATGCTTTAGGGAGACCCCATTTACCAGTGGCAATTTTATATATTTTTTAGTTATTTATTTATAAAAATAGGTTGAAACAGTGAACATGGATTACAAAAAGAACTACAAACCAACAAAAGATATAACCATACACATGACACAAAAATAAAAGAGGGAGCTTACACACCTGTTTAAAAATAAAAACAAACTCAATACAGCGACTTCATATTACTGGGCTTCTTCATGCACACCCTTAAGGGAGAGAGAAGAACAGCGGACCACATGAGAAACCACCTGCATGCTCTTATGCTCTAACCTGAGATCGCCAAATTAGCACGTTACAATAAAGTGCTGTACTCGACAGGGAAACAACAGTTCACACTAAACATCCAACAACACTGTGAGACAAAATGCATAAAGGGAACAAGCAATCGTTGAATCACTTTTGGTTACTTTAACTGTGTGTAATCGCTCTGCAACCGGGAACACTAGCATACGGTCACCTCCCCTCAGCAGGGCCTCTAGGCAACCGAGGAGATTAATAGCGCGCAACTATAGGAAGTGACCTATGAGAAGTCAAAGGTCACACAAACAAAATAAAAGCTCCCAAAATATATATAAATACAGAAAATAAATATATATACATGTATGTATGTACATAAACAATAATGACAAAACAAAATAACACTAGACGATGGATCTTTGGTGAAATATAAATGATTTTTTAATACACCCGTT